>PVJD01012961.1:0-36781 GCA_004026545.1 Mormoops blainvillei | reverse complement strand
TCTTCACGTCTCGTGCTGAAGTGGCTGCACAGCGTCGCATCCTTTGCGATGGGACGCTGCAGGGACTTGTTGCTGGAGTTCGGTTTTCAGACACTTCACATCAGTTTCACAGCTGCAGGTGACGCGTGTCTGCTGGTTTGATGTCCTGCTATTGTCCCGGCTCCTTCGTGAGTCCCTGGCTCTGTAGCACGTTCGGTAGCCCTCTGTACAGATGTGACCACGATGCCCGTGAGGCGCAGCCCTGTCACCTCATCCTCCTGATGCGGGAGCCTTTGCGTCCTTGTCTTGGGTCGCCACTTGGGTTGGGACCCTTGGTGTCACGTCGGGCAGAAGTGGAGCCATGGAGATGCAAGTCTTGTTCCCGACTTTACGGGGAAGCCCCCGTCGATGCCGCGCTTGCCCTCAGCCTGCGGGAGAGCCGACAATGGTGCATGGTCCCCGCCGACGTCCCAAGATGCCAGGAGCGGGGCCCTCAAGATGCTCCCGGCGTCCGCGGGAGCTCCGGTCGGCCTTTCGGAGCAGAGACCAGAGAGGGTTTGGTTTGTGAAACGGCCCCGTGTTTGCAAGGTGGGGTCTGTGTGTCCTTGCTGTGGTCTAGGTGTCTCCGTCCTCGGTGCCAGGCGAGTCGGCAGGCTGGCTGGCCTGGCCGCCGTCACCGTCTCCCTGGCACTGCTGACAGCCCCGGGATTACCTGTTCCCCTCCCAGCACCCCACCGCCCTGACGCCGCGCCCCTGCACGGAACTGCGGGTCCTTGGGCCTGTGGCTCTGCTGCCCGGGGACACTTTGTTTACGACTTCAGTCTCTCCAGTTAATAGTTTTGACTATTTGTGTGTTTTTTAAAACAACATTTTGCGTAAATTACATAGTGATTACTCTGCAGTGTTTCCTTATCTTTGCATGTGATTTTTTAAAATTTTACTGAAATCTTCACATAGGACCCCTTTCCCCCGGGGTCATTTACTAGTGCTTCCCTGTGACCAGTCACACTGCAGACATTGCTGTTTTCAGGCAGACGTCTCTCCGCTTCACGGGTCCCTTTAATTTTTGTCACCTGTTTGGGGAAAGTCTGCCGTGCTCTTTGTTCATTTCCTACGCTTCTTCCTGGTGTCGTTTTTCCCTGCCTCCTTGATGCACAAACGAAATGTTTTTTTGTAAGCTTAATGGCGATATAATTTCCCACAGTAACGGGGCCGGTTTTAGGTGTGCAGTTTGATACACTTTGGTAACATGTGCACGCACCCCCAGGGCCCACCCCGAGGTTGAGGAAGGGACCGCGGTCGTCCCCCAGCGTTCGCTGGGTCTGCCTGGGTGCGCCCCGTGCACACGGCCCCCTCCCTGGCCCTGCTCCCCATGGCGCGGTGTCTGGGATTCCCCAGGAACGGGGAACCTCTCGGGCAGTTCCCGTGGGAGTGTCGCGTGTGCCACTCAGCTCCTGTGACAGTGGGTGATTTCCACTTTCGTGTTGTGATCGAGGTGCGTGTATGTGCATACATGAAACGCATGCACACACGTGTGTGTTTCTCTGGGGAGGTAGGTGCTTCACAGTAGAACTGGTGGATGGCGTCGTGGCCACGTGTCTAACGTCCCAGGGAGGTGCAGCTGTGTTCTCTCACGTGGCTCCTCCGTGGGGCCTTCCAGCTGGCGCGTGAGCGTGCCGGGCACGGCCTGTGCTCACAGTCCTGCTGCGCTCAGTCCGTCACTGGGACAGATGCCCCAGTCAAGGGCTGGAACTGCAGGGCTCCGTGTGCCTGCGAGGGCTGTGGGGCAGCAGACGGGCCTTGGCCAGGGCCTCCTCCAGGCTGCAAACCCACGCGCGCTGTGCGTGTGGCGCTGGATGGCTGCGCTGGTCTCTCCCGTCTCTCCTGAGGTCGCCCGTGTCGTTCTTGGGGTTCCAGCCCCATGACCCCATCATCTCCTGTGGGTAGCCTGGTCACGCCGCCAGGTGCGCTGAGGATCCGACACGAGAATGTGGGGGATGCCAACGTTGACAGCACAGTGCCACTCTGATGGTGTGTTGATGTTTTACTTGGGTATTTCTAAGGGTAGTACCGGGCACTTGAGGGAGGAAGAAACTCGGCTCTGCCCCACAGGTCCTTTCGTGGTGTGAGAATCAAACAGGCACGAGACAGAGTAACAACAGAACAGGACCTCGTGGAGGACTCTCGGGGCGGGGGGGCACAGGTCAGGGCGGGACTGGTTCTCCTGACAGAGACAGGCGGACACAGGCATGACCGCGATTCCACTGGTCGGGGCTGGGGGGCAGAGGTGCTGCGGACCCTGAGGCCACTGTCACCTGCCATGCTGACCCGCCCGCAGGCCCCTCTGAGGGCTTGTGCCAACCCCCCGCGCCGTCCCTGGTCCCCAGTCCCCGTGCGCCTGCTGGGACAGCCCATCAGCTCCTGTCACCCCATCGTGAACACAGGGCTGTCCCCTTCCTGTGGTGTCCCCCCGCTCATGACGCGGTGAGGGTGCATGGCCTGCGTAAGTGGGTGGCGCACCTTCCCGTCTCCGAGGCAGCGTCTGCGGTTTGTCACATGCTCAGCGTGGACAGAGCGGGGTTCCCATGTTATGTCGTTACGTGGTGTGTGCGTGTGCGTCCTGTGTCACATACCCTGCACATCTCAGGCCCTACACCTGCCCCCGCGTGTCTTCCGCAGGGGGACGGACGGCTCGGGCCCCGCCGTGAGGCCGTGCCACATCTTCAGGAGGTCTCTTGAGTCGGGTGCGGAGGGGCTGTGGTATGTGTTCACGTGTGCGGAGAGCCAGGTCCCGTGTAGTTTGTCACACAGCTGAGCATATGTGTGAGGCCCGTTTTTGGACTCCGGAGGGTCGGGGGCGAGGGCCGGCCCACCGGCACGTGCGGCCTTGCCCACGGTGGCCTCAGTCCCATGCGCCTCAGCCGCCACTGGCCTGAGGACGGTTCCTCCCGGTTCTGGTGCCATGACCACGCCGGTCCTTGGCGTCCCCATGCGCACTGCAGAGTCTTCTCTGCCTCCGCACAGCGTCCTCGGCGTTGGTTCGGGGCTGCCTCCAGGGGGCAGGTGATTTTGGGGGAGGCGGACTCCTCACGGTGCGGCTTCCCCGGTTCAGGCCTTGCCCCCCCTTCACCCAACATGTGGGCCGGGGCTGTTGCTCCTGCGTCGTCCCGTGGAATGTCCTGGAGGTGCCGTGGTTTTACCTGAAGTTGGGACAGCTCTCTGCAGGGTGTGCTAGCACTGCTGCCGCCAAGGCGTGACCGTGTGTCCTGTGCGCTGGCCACCCTCTCGGGCAGGACCCCCTCGCTCAGGCGGACGAAGCCGGCCCGATGACGCCTCTGGGACGGATGGTCCGGGCACACGCGGCGCGAGGTCTGCCGGCCGCAGCGGCGTCTGTGCTGGTGGGCGTCAGGGCATCTGGCCGCACATCGCCGTGGGGACGTGTCTATTCCTGTCCGTCCTGGAGCCGCTTCCTCACACTTGTTTCTCACTGGACCGTCTGCCCAGCTCAGCAGAGCAGCTATTTGGGGCTTTTCTCTCCGGGCGGGGAGGGTGCTCAGGCTGCCCGGTTTCTCCTGATGACAGGTTGTTTACCACGGGGGGAGGGGGCAGCCCGGAGATGTCGCCTCGCTCAGAGCTGACCGTTGAGTGGCCTCATGTTTTTTTGATCAGATTCCCCTGTTTCAGGGTCGCCGGCAACATCCCGCCACTTCTGACGCACGCGGGTCCCGTCTCTTTACTCTCAATCGCTCTCTCCACGAGGTCTTATTTTTCTCACCTTTTCTGAGACGTAGCTGATTTCCTGTTACGTTGATTTCCAGTCTTTTTTCTCATCTCTTCTCTGCAGACAGGGGCTTACTGTCTTCTCTCTCCAGCTCTTTCCTGGGGCAGCTGCGTGCGCCCTCCCTTCTCCTTGGCACGGGTCAGCAGGCCCGCTGCGCACTTCCTCCCGAGCTGCCCTGGTGCCGCTGCCCGCACAGATGTGACGCTTCTCACTTCCACTGCGTAATCCTGGGATCGTACGCGTCCTATCACGTCTCCTGTGCCCAAGGGGTCACGCGGAAGGTGGTTGTGGCAGTTTTCCAATTTCGCAGCTTTTCCGACGGCCTTTTGTTGGGAATTTCCAACGTAACCCAGTGTCTGCAGCAACAGGCTGCGACTCCAGCGCGTTTCCGTAACGGGGCGGAAGACGGCCCGGATCGGTCCGCGCGCCCGAGCGGGAAGGGGTGTTCTGCACGGAAGAGGGCGAGTTTGCATGAGGGTCGCTGCTGCTCCCACAGGCGTGTGTGTGCCTGCACGAGCGCCATCCTCACCGGGCCTGGGGCACAGGGCAGTGCTGAGCTGCGGCGCCTGCAGGGTCGAGCTGAGGGTCTCCGCGTCCTCCTGCACGGCCTCCTTTCTTGCGGGGCCTTATGGTCTGCGGGAGCCGCTGCTCGGGACCTATTTGTAGGCATTAGATCCACAGCGGAGAGAAACCAAGTGCAGGAAGAACCGTGCTCCCTTCCTCCTGCGCCGGGGGCAGCAGAGGGAGGAGGGAGGAGCGCACCGTGGGTGCGGAGGGGTGGCTGTGAGGGCCAGAGCTGACTGCTGGGCTGATGTCAGCTCTTCTGTTGTGTCCGTGAGGGTGACACGTAGTCATCCCGCAGTCTGTGCACGTCACCCAGTTGCTGGCCCGCTGCCATGGACTCACTCCGCCTCGGTGTCCCTGTCTGCTTTTCAAGCACTGAGTGGACTTTCGGTTTTGTTGATTTTTCTCTTGAACGCTTGCTTTATCATTCATGTCTGCCTCTTTTCTTCTCTTGTTACATTTTAAGTAGAAGCTGGACAGCTGGGTCAGCCTTCCGTCCCAGTACAGGTACGAACGGGGCAGGGGGCACTCTTCCAAGTCGGCGGCATTGCTCAAGGGGTGACATGGTCGTCGTTTTGGCAATCATGGTATATTCTCAACTGTGCACCGTCCCTGTCTCTCTGCTGGGTTATCAGCCGCTGCTTCGTGTCCAGAGTGGCTCGCCTGCTGGTGGCCAGTGTGCAGGTGCTGCCCTGCTCAGGGCGGTGACCCTGCAGTGGGAACAGCCCAGGCCTGCGCCCAGCCAGACGAGTCCGCGCCACGCTCCCGGGTGCGGAGGGGACGCGGGCTCACGCCCCATGTCCTGTGTGCAGGCCTGTGGCTGTCCGCTGTACTGGAAGGGGCCGCTCTTCTCCTGCGCTGGCGGGGAGCGCACAGGCTCCGTCTCCGTCCACAAGTTCGTCGCCATGTGGAGAAAGTGAGTCCTGGGCCCCAGCTGGGCGGCATGGGATGGGATGGGACGGGTGGCCAGGCCATGCTGCGTCAGGGCTTGTCCTACGGGGCCCTTGTTCACGCTGTACATGGCAGAGCCCCATCCCCTGGCTGGGGCGGGCGGAGTGGACGCAGGGGCATGAGCAGGACACACAGATGCCCTCCCTGCCCCCAGGATCCTGCAGAACTGCCACGACGACGCTGCCCGGTTCGTCCACCTGCTCATGAGTCCCGGCCGCAACTACCTGGTGCAGGAGGACTTTGTCCCCTTCCTGCAGGTACGCCCTCGGGCACCCCGTGTGCTCCTCGTCACGGTGCAGTGCGGTGCGGGCCCCTCACCCACAGTCTGCACCTTGGCCCTGCCCATGGGGGCTGCCTGCCCCAGAGCGGGCCCAGCGAGTGAGCGAGCGAGCAGCCCCTGAACCCTGAGCGCAGAGGGCACAGGCGTCGCCCTGCAGGCGGTGCCGTGCGGGGCGTGGTGTCCATCAGACGCAGGGACGCGCCTCCCAGCGTGGGGCTTCTTGGTACGTGCGCACACGGTTTCATGTCACCACGCGTCTGCGCCTCCATACAGGCAGCGTGTGTGCGCCCAGCAGCCCTGGGAGCAGGGTCAAGGGATTCGCGGGGGAGGGCAACGGGCGGAGCTCCCCCAGCCCCTCCCTGGCAGCCTCCCGCGCCCCTCGCTGAGCCCGGCTCTCTGTGCAGGACGTGGTGAACACTCACCCTGGCCTGGCCTTCCTGAAGGAGGCGTCGGAGTTCCACTCGCGCTACATCACCACCGTGAGTACCAGCGGCCGCAGGGCTTCACGGCGCCTGGGGGCCGGGTTCCAGCTCCCACCCAGACCCCGTCTCCTCACTCTGGAGGGGCTCTCTGGTGTTGGCGGGGCGAGGGCTGAGTGGCGGAAGAAGGGGCGATGTGTCGACATGGGCACCGGGTGCCGCGAGCCCTGCCGCTCCTCCAGCAGTCGGCGGCACGGGGAGGCCCCCAGCGCCTGCCCTCCTTTCCCTGCTGGGCAGGAACCGAGTGTAAACAAGGCTTTGTCCGTACACGTGCAGGCACACCCTATGCACACGTTGTCCCATACTGCACAGGGACAGGGGAAGGATGTCCTCGGTGGGGACACGGGAGGGGACGCCCTGGGTGAGGGCGGGGCAGGATGTGCAGGGCTGGCCTCCTCGTGTTTTGGGACGTGTCCCGGTCCAGCCTTCAATTCCCGCTGTTCCTCCGGTGCTGACCTAGTGGAGACGCGGTGGGAGATACTTTTTGTTCGTTTTAACCAAACGTACCCTCCGCAGCCCAGCTGTGCCCATCCGAGGCACAGGCCCCGCCCTCGGAGCGCGCCCCAGCCCCGCCCACCTGCCTGCTCCCCGGGCCGTGGGTGGCGGGCGCCCTCTGCTGGCGGGCGGCGGTCCCGCAGCCGCGTGCTAGCCCCGCTGACGCAGGGTGTCGTCGTCTCCCGGTCCCCGCAGGTCATCCAGAGGATCTTCTACGCCGTCAACAGGTCCTGGTCCGGGAGGATCACCTGTGCTGAGCTGCGGAGGAGCACCTTCCTGCAGGTGGGCAGTGGGGCTGACATCCGCCCACCCCCCACTTGCCCTTCCATCTGTCCGTCTGTCTGGCTGTGCGTCTGACCGTCCATTTCTCCTGCTGCCTGTGCAGGAGGCACAACCTGTGGGACCGTGGAGCGGGGCGCCCTGTGCACTGAGGGTTTGGGGTGGAGGGCAGGGCTGACCTGCAGGGGGACCTGCAGAGACAGCGTCGGTGCCCCCAGTGCTGCCCCAGCGGCGGGCATTCAGACCCAGGCGCTGTGCTCCGACCCACGGGCCAGTCCTGTGCCCGGCGGCCTCCGTGGGGGACCCCTGCGGTCCCCACCCAGGAGGCCCTCGCCCCCGGGATCTCAGCGGCCTCTTGCATTTGCTGGGCAGAACGTGGCGCTGCTGGAGGAGGAGGCGGACATCAACCAGCTGACGGAGTTCTTCTCCTATGAGCACTTCTACGTCATCTACTGCAAGTTCTGGGAGCTGGACACTGACCACGACCTGCTCATCGACCAGCAGGACCTGGCCCGGCACAACGACCACGGTGCGTGCATGGGCGCGGGCCGTGCGCGGAGGGGGCTCGCCAGCGGGAGGGCCTCTGCAGCCGACCAGGGCGTTCTTTACCACGTGTGTCCCCAGTGCGTCCCTGGCTGTTCTGGGACCCTCCTACTGGTCAGGTTCAGGCTGGCTGCTGGGCTGAGTCCTCACGTACTGAGCGCAGGTGCCCAGGTGTGTCCCTTCCCTTTGTCGGCCACTGGCAATGCCTGAGAAAGACCCGGCAGACGGCTCGTAGCGCCGGTCCTGTGCGGTCCCAGACGGGTTTCCTTACGGGCCCGTGGCTCTCGCTGACCTGTTTCCTGGGTGCTGTCGTGGCGGGGACCCAACAACAGGAAACCGTCCTCTCCCGCTCCTGGAGGCCGACCTCCAAATTCAGCCAGTTGAAGCATCTTCCCCTAGGAGGGTGTGCGGGAGACAGTGCAGTGCTGACGCGGGACCACATTCTGGCACCCAGGGGTCACTCTCCCCCGTCCTGGACACCAGGCGTCAGAGATCATCCAGTGGTCCCAGGGCTGCGCTCCCCCACAGGCTCCGGGGAGGGTCCTTCCCGCCCCTCCCAGCTCCGGGGGCTCCCGGCGTCCCTGGGCGGGTGGCCGCGTCCCTCCCGTCTCTGCCACCGTCCCCGCGGGGCGTCTCCTCTGGGTCAGCGTCTCCTCTGCCGTCCCTTCTCAGGGCCCTGTCCACTGGGCATAGGGCCACCCTGACCCAGGACGGCCTCCTCCCAGGTCCTTCACTCCGTCCCATTTGAAAAAATTCTATTTACAAATGAGGTTTACTTCACAGGTTTTGAGAGTCAGGATGTGGGCATATATGTTTTTTGAAAAATAGCTTTCGGCTTCTAACAGCATTTAGTCATTCCCATCGGAGTGACCACGGCTGAGGCAGGGTGAGTGAGGGATGGGCAGAGACGGCCTTCATTCCCCGTTTCTTGAGCATAGTGCTTCCTTATGGACCGAACTGTGTCTCTCGAAATGTGTACACTGAGTCCTCCCCTACGGGACCTCAGGATGGGGCTGCATTTGGAGACGGGTCTTTCCAGAGGGGATGGAAGTAAAATGGGGTCACTAGCGTGGCCCCGACCCCACGGGACGGGGGTCCTTAGAAGAAGAGGAGACAGGAACAAGGCACGCCCAGAGGGACGGCCGTGTGAGGACACGGGGGTGGGGGGGACGGCCGCCGTCCACACGCCCAGGAGAGGGGCCTCAGGAGGAACCGGCCCTGCCCACGCCTGGGTCTCAGGCTCCAGCCTCCAGGGCGGGAGGGCGGAGGGGGGCGCGGATAAATGTTTCTCATTTCATCCACCTCATTTGGGGTTCCGTTATGGCAGCCCCCGTCCCCCACCCCATAATGCAGAGCTTCTCACTTTTGCTGGCTCCTTACATTGTACGCAGCTGTAACGCGTTTGTATTCTGATGCCAGTCAGGGTGACGTGAGCCCTGAGGAGTGACTGCAGACCTGCCCCTCTTTGGGCCCTGCTCTGTCGTGAGGCCCCCGGACCTGAATCAGGTCTGGCCCGGCCTGCAGGCGTGTGCGGGGCGCGCGTGCGGGGCCTTCCCACTCACGGGTCATCTCTCCTGCAGCCATCTCCACGCGGATGATCGAGAGGATCTTCTCTGGAGCCGTGACGCGGTACGTGTCTCTGTTGGGCTGTTCTCCTGATGGCCTGGCTGCGGTTCTGGGCGGGCGCCCAGCTCTGGGTCACTCACTGCCTGGCCAGGAGTGCCGCTGTGAGGGGAGGTCACAGTAGGGGGGACACGGGCTCCGTCACACATGCCTCACAAGGTCTCAGACGAGACACACTGTCACGTCACACTCACGTCACCCAAGGTCATTGGTAAGCAGGGCGGCGTAGCATTGTCACGAGAGGCCATGAAGGGGACACGTGAGGAGCCGTGGCCTGTGTTTGGCCCTGGGCATCCGCATGATCCTGGAGCCTCAGAGGCCGTGATGCTCTGTTGGCGAGGCTGCGGGAGCTGCTCCCGCGGCCTGGGCCCAGGGAGCCTCCCCGCAGGCCCCACTCGCCCCACTCAGCCCGCGCTCCCGCCGACGTTGCTCCCGGGACACAGCCTTGTCTCTTGATTCCCCAAATCCAGAGGCAGAAAAGTGCAGAAGGAAGGAAAGATAAGCTACGCCGACTTCGTCTGGTTTCTCATCTCTGAAGAGGACAAGAAAACCCCAACCAGGTAGGTGGTGGGGGTCCCCCCCCCCCACCTGCTGGTGCCAGGGGATGCGTGTGCCTGCTGTCATCCGTCAGCGAGGCCAAGGGGTGGATGGCACGCGTCTGGGGTGGGGGGACCTGTCCCCAGGGTTCCGGGAGGAGGGGCCCGTCCCCGGCGGCCAGGCTGACTGCGTTCCGGCCCGCCCCACCGGCAGCATCGAGTACTGGTTCCGCTGCATGGACCTGGACGGGGACGGGGCGCTGTCCATGTTCGAGCTGGAGCACTTCTACGAGGAGCAGTGCCGCCGGCTGGACTGCATGGGCGTGGAGGCCCTGCCCTTCGAGGACTGCCTCTGCCAGATGCTGGACCTGGTGAAGCCCGAGTGCCCAGGTGTGGCCGCCGCTGCCGGGGTGCCCCGGGGCAAGGGGGCGGCCCCCGCTGAGATGGGGCGGCCCGGGGGGAGGCCCCCACCAAGAAGCTGCGCCTCTCTGAGGGGCTGACGAGGCGGGGGCAGGGCCTGGGGTGCCAGCACCAGCCCCGTCTTCGCAGGGCTGCCCGCGGGACATGGGCTGCCTGGTGTTTCCGCAGGTCCTTGTGTTCAGACGCAACTGAGCACGCCCCGGTCTCCAGCCCTCCCTGGAGCGGGTTCCTGCCTGCCACTGCGCATACAGGGTTGGGGGCTGCACGTCCCCACCCACACGTCCTCACCCCTCTGCCTGTGCCCACCTTGGTTTCCCATCGCAGCTGATGTGGGCGGTGCCGTGGCTCCCCTGGCGCTGGCCTTCGTCGCACGTCCCCAAGCGGCTGGGGTCCCAGGCCTGTGCCGGGACCTGCAGGACAGCTGGGGCTTCGCCCGACACCCTCACCTGAAAGGCCTCCCCCGCAAGGCAGCCGGGAGGGATGCGGGGCACCCGGGGTCAGAGACACAGAGGGACGTGGCCTCCAGACTCAGACTCGCACCCCTTAGCGTCACGTCTGTTGAATTCGGGGTTTGGAACAGAATCGTCCTGGGACCCTGCTTTCCGTCCCGTGTCCCCAGCTCAGAGCGTGTGTGCTCAGCACCCCCTGGTGGCCACACTGCTGGTGCCTTTTGTCCACTGCAGCCTCCTGGTTGTGCAGGGACCCAAGCCTCTGTCCTGGCTGCCATCTCTCCTGGGACAGTCTCCCGCGGCCTTTGCTCCTGTCCTCAGCCACGTCCGGACGCGCAGTTGAGGGCGGGGCGGGGTGCGTGCGCGTGTGCGCCCGGGAGGCGCCCTGGCCTGAGCGGACCCTCGCCCCCACAGGGAGGATCACGCTGCGCGACCTCAAGAGGTGCAAGCTCGCCAACGTCTTCTTCGACACCTTCTTCAACATCGAGAAGTACCTGGATCACGAGCAGAAGGAGCAGGTGTCCCTGCTCAGGGTGAGTACGGCCGGCGTCCCCGGGCCCTGCTGCCACCGTTGCCCGTGTGCCTGACATGCGTGTCCCCGCAGGAGGCGGAGGCGGAAGGGCCCGAGTTGTCGGACTGGGAGCGGTACGCGGCGGAGGAGTACGACATCCTGGTGGCCGAGGAGGCTGCGGGGGAGCCCTGGGAAGACGGGTGAGCAGGGTGTGGTGTGGGGGGGCCGGGGGGCCACTGGAGCGGCCCACTCCCTATGATGGGGAGGCTCGTATCCAGGGCCTGTGTCACATGTTCACACGGGTGATCCTTGGGCGTCGCTCCCTTCGGGCGCCCGTGGGGACGGACGAGAGCCGCCATCCCGGGACAGGTCAGCCGTGGCCACCTCCCCACTCTGGTCCCTACCTGCCAGGTGACAGTTCCAGCTGCTGCAGGTCTGAGCCACCCCTCGGACGGGCGACGGTCTCCTGGGTGGGACCTCCGTCAGTCCCTGCAGGTCTGCGTGGCTCCGTCCCTCCGAGGCCTCCGTGGGCATTGCGTTGTTGTCTCGGGCTGCGAGGCTTTCCCTGGGGGTTCCCCACTGCCCACTCCCATCCTGGGTGCCGCTGGCCCGACCGCCTGAGCGCGGCGCCCTGTCTCCGTCCCACAGTGCATCCGTGGAAAAAGTGTCTTCCCCGAAACTGTCCCCTGCGCGCCATGGTTCTGGACACAAGCCCTGTCCTGGGTGGGAGGTTTGCTAACGTCCCGCCTCCGTGCAAAAACTGCCTGCTCAGTCTCTGCGTGCCACGCCCCCCTACTTTGACCAGTGATGTCAACCTGCGTGTCGGTTTCCTGGGCTGTGCTCGTCACCTCCCCTCGGAGGCACGGGCCAGACCAAGGCCAGGGACCGCGGGCTCTCCGTGCGCCGCCCGCCCCCTCCCCACGCCTGTGCCGGTGGCTGCCTCTCTCTCGGGGACGCGGCCCCTTCTGCAGTGCGTGTGGGGGCGACTTGCACGGCTGCATTGTGCACGGAGCCAGCGCGGCGCCTTGGCCTCTTCCCTGGGCGTCACTCACGTGCTCCCAGCTGCCTGGCTCGCCCGTGCCCCTCCCGCGGCCCCAGCGGCCCCTCATCCGGTGCTCACCGCAGCGCCTCCCGCAGGTACGAGGCGGAGCTGAGTCCTGTGGAGCAGAAGCTGAGTGCCCTGCGGACGCCGCTGGCCCAGAGGCCCTTCTTCGAGACCCCGTCTGCCCTGGGCGCCGTCGATCTCTACGACGACGAGGACGAGGACGGCAGTGACGACGACATGCAGCCCTCGTGACCGGCTCCCGACAGGCCATCGGCGCGGCCGGCCGACGCAGCGTCTGCTGTGTGGAAGCGAGAGGCTGCGAGCGACGGCTTCGGAGGTCGAGCTCCTTACAGAAGCAAGGTGCGCTGGTGCGGGATGCAGAGGCCTGTTTATTTACTCAGCACCGAGGCAGGTGGCGGGCAGGCTGGAGGGGGGCCGCCGCCCGGCCTGGCGCACAGGGCAAACCCCGGCCCCGGGAGGCGGTTGGGACTCCCCCGCGGGGGCTGCCCCCAGCCCGCGGTCTGGCTTTGGAGGTGACGAGTTTGAGATGGGTCGGGCCGGGCCGGACCGGCCTGACGGTTCACGGCCGCAGGGAACCAGGCCTGTCCCGGAGGACTGGCCCGACCGGTGGACCCGCGCCTGCCCGGGTGTCTGGTCGGCAGCGAGCCCGCCCCGGCCCCGGCGCCTCCCGCCTGCCCACGCGTCCTGGGCACTGGGCTGCCCCACGCGGTGCTTTTGTGAATGTTTTCTCTTAAATGTACAAAACATGTACAGCTAACCTTTATTTGCTGTGTAGCGCGATTTTAAAACGTTTTTCGAGATCACATTTGTATTTTCAAATAAATAACTCAAGGGTTTTCAGCCTCAGGCTCTGCCTGCCCCGCCAGCGGCAGCCCACGGCCCCAGCAGACAGACCGGGTGCGTCGGTTGCTGTGGCCTCAGCTCTGGGCCCTGGGAGAGTGCGGACAGAGGGGCCCAGCTGACACAGGTGTGGGTCACCCTGCTTCCCCAGCACTGGCCTTAAGCCTCTTTGTCCCAGACTCACCCCCGGCCCCCTCTTCTGGGAATACGTCAGACCACAAGCTGAGACTTCTTGCTGGTCAGCTGGCGGGGTCCGGCCTCCTGCACATATATCTGGGAGACTCCCCGCCCCTCTGGGCCTTCTCAGCCCCACCCGCACATCCGCACACTGGGCGTGCACACCGCTCCCAGGCGACGACAGGACAGGTCACTTGGAGTCACCTGCGGGGGACCCTTGGCCATGAACCTGCGCACCACGGCCTGGGCACCGCCGTCCTGCCCCGGCTGCTCCGTGGACCCACAGAAACGAACCTTCAACCTCTCCCAGGAGGTTCCAGGTCCCGGGATGGAGCCATGAACGTCCTTTGTCCCAGGTTCACGCAGTGCCCAGACCCTGCTGGGAAAGCCCTAACGGACCAGCATCTCAGCCGTGGGATCCGGGGGCCACCCTGCGTTCCCCTGCACGATCTACAGGACCCCCCACCCCGTGGGCGTCTCGGAGGGCTTGTTGGGACCAAGACCATGTCCCCAGGAGGTTCTGGTCTTTGGGCGG
Source organism: Mormoops blainvillei (assembly GCA_004026545.1). Lineage (NCBI taxonomy): Eukaryota > Metazoa > Chordata > Mammalia > Chiroptera > Mormoopidae > Mormoops > Mormoops blainvillei. The sequence goes on along the minus strand of PVJD01012961.1, from coordinate 23,273 downwards.
TGCCCGCCCTCCGTGCCGCCCCAGCCGCAGAGTGGCAGGACCACACGACCTTTCGGGCAGCTCAGTGGGTTGGAGCGTTGTCCCGATCCAGCACGGTGGCAGGTTCGATTCTGCATCCAGGCACGTACAAGGAGCCAGCAAGGAACACATCACTACGTGGAGGCACAGAGAGTTCCCCTCGCCTCCTCCCCTCTAAAATCAGTATATAAGTAATTTTAGAAAAGCAAGCACATGGGTGCCAGGGGCTGCAGAGGGGACGGCGTCGGACCAGATGAGAAGATTCTGGGCCGGGCTGATGCCGATGGCTGCCAGCCCCACGAACAGAGCCCGGCTCTGCCCTGAACCCGCGTCGGCACAGTCATTGGCACGCCACACGGATGTTATCACAGTCAACACAGACGTCTTAGGGGCGACATCTTCCCAAGCAGTGGAGCTTCCACTGAGACCTGGCTTCGTCACAAACGTGCAAGCCCCCTTGCAGACGTCTGGCATCCTGCATGGGGCATCCTGTGCCTTCCCATTGGAGCACAGGGTCCACCACTGGGGGGCTGGTCTGTGCTGCATTCCTTCCACGGGGACCTGGGACAGCAGCCCCCCAGTAAGAGCGGAACACGAACCCCCTCCCCTTAGTGGTCCCCACTCCTACACCATTAGGACAAGGCTTCGTATTCAGGGCCTGGAGCAAAGATCCCCCAACGCTGCAGGGAAACGGTGCACGCCAGGGGTCTCTCCTGGGCATGAGACATAACGGAAAAACTGGGTGAGGACAACGTGGCCCCTCAGACCCTGACCCCAGAGGCACACATTCTGCCCAGCAGGCAACCGCACTCCCAGGGCCTGCAGAGGTGCAGCTCGAGCCGCCCTGGCAGACACCTCCGCCCAGGGGCCTCCGGGCTGCCAAGGGACCCGCCCCACACACCCAGAAATTAGTCTGGCAGGACAGCCTGCCTGCCCGATGCCCTGTTCGTGGCGCGCTGTTGGTGCAGTGTGAGTTCATCACAGTTACTCAGCAGCCCCACCTGCAGCTTCCACGAGACCCCATGGCAAGGCGAGCGCCGCAGGGGACTGAGGCGGGAACTGGCAGGAGTATCCCAGGTGGGGCCGTCCCCAGGGTGGGGGGCACCCACAGGGCAGGTCCCCGTCTGCCACCATGCTCTCCACCCCCCACCCGTGTGCACACCAACACCCTGTTGCCATTGCTCCCTGCCATCCCGTGCCGGGTACCACCACAGAACAGCCCCCACCACCACACCGTGGCCCCTGCGTCACTCCCCTTAAAACCTGTAGCTGCACCCCATGACCCGCTCCCCTGCATGTGGCCCTTCTGCACCCCAGCACTGCACCAGGTATTTCCCTTGGGCCCTGCCCCGACCCCTCCCCGGGAGCTGCAGCCCCACAGCGGCACCCTGCTCTGCGTGTCCCCCCCAACCCCGCCCCCACACCCAGTGCCCGCCCTTGTGCCACCCGCTGCTCCCCTCACCGTTCTACTTTATGTCCCCATACACCCCATGCCCCGTGGTCAGCACCCCAACTCCTGCCCTGGCCCCACATGAGGGCCAGGTGACCACCCTCGGTGCGTATTGCCTTCCCATGCACACGTCCTCCTCACAAGAAGGCCCCAGCCCTGAAGGGGTCTCTCCGCAGCTCCCAGTGCTGCACCGGGCCAGGTCTCCCACGGGGCCGCCCACAACCACGCTACCCGAACTGCAGCGTGCTCCGGGAGGTGGGTCTCCGGCACACTCCCTGTTCAATGGACTAGTAACACCTTGTCTCCGTTGGACACGTGCAGCGTTCATGAATGAACACTGCGCAGCGCCTGGCCAGCCGCCAGCTCCATGGACACCTGCAGCTGCTGAGGCCCGAGGCCCGCACCCCAGGGCTGTTACACGTCAGGTGTGCGTGTACTCACTGTAGACTGGACACGGTCAGGCGTCTTCCCCTCCCAGGCTCCACACGTGGGGGCACGTCCCCCTGACCGGCATACTGCTGGGCGGGCCCCACGTGTCGCACTAAACTGTGTTCCTGGGATCTCGAGACCCCTGGTTGGAAGCCTGCAGCGCAGGCCCCGGTCTGGACTCTAGAGCTCAGGGAAACCGGGTTCCTGGTTTTTTGCTCTCCAGTTTTGTGTGATTTCGTTGTGTTGTGGGTCTCTTGATAAAGTGAAAACTTTCCCGGGCTCTGGAAGGCTCGCCCGTTCCTGAGACTGCAGGGTTGTGGGGGTGAGGGCACAGCTCCGCATTGCCCCTGACCCGGTGGAAGCATCTACTGTTTACCAACGAGGAAAGCACAGGCCCGAATGGAGAATCACCGCGCGGACGGGCCTCCCTCCCCTTTCCACGCTCCCAGGAATCAGTACATGAGAACAACCTACCCCGATCCCCGTTAGTGCTGAGCGAATTGGTCTAAATTACCCATTAGTCCCACTTGCATTCTCCTCTAGACACCCCCACCCCCGAACCAGGAGACCCCATAGGAAAGCGAGCTCTGCAAGGAACTGGAGCAGGAGGACCCCGGCTGAGGCGGGAATCCAGCAGGCACGTCCAGGGCGGGTGCAGTCCCAGGACACGGATGGATGTCGCAGCAGCAGGTCCCTTGTGCGCACTGCACCCCACCCCATCCCCGCAAGCCCTGTGTGTGCCCTGCTGCACCTTCCCACCTCGCCGCGTGGGCTCAGTGCTCCCGCCCCTTCGTCCCCCAACCCCGAACTGTGTGCGCAGCGCTCACGTAGGCACCCACTCCCCAGCCACTGCATCACACCTGCCCCGCGCCTCTGGGCCCCCACCCCGGCCCCGCTGAGCACTCCCACGCTCCCTTGAAAGGTTCTTGTCTACATTCAAAGCAGAAATTAGCAACTCCTCCAATTTTAGTGATTTGTCTGGTACCACAGCACAAATCATAGGCGGACGGCTACTTCATTATGAAATGCACGTGCAGTGACTCCGTGGCGAGTGACCTCACCACCTTGCAGTCCCAACCGTGTAGACATAGAAGGCCAATTATCATAAAGCATTAAATAAATAATAAAGCATTTATTGGATCGCATTCCGGGCAGCCCATACACAGTGCTACATAATTTTTAAAAAGGATATATTTAAAATACATTTTTTAAAAATTTATTTCTAGAGAGAGGGAGAGGGAGAGACAGAAACATCCATGTGTGGTTGCCTCCCGCGCCCCCTCCTGGGGACCTGGCCCGCAACCCAGCCAAGGGCCCCGACTGGGAATCCAACCGGCGACCCTTTGGTTCGCAGGGCCTGTGTGCGCGCGTTTATGTCGGGCTGGAAAAACATGCACAAAATCTCCAGTTCCCTCTGTGCGGCCGCATTGTAAGCGGTTTTCATTTCTTTCTGTCTTCCTTCCGACAACCCTCCTCCTTAGAGACGCGGGGCTCACCCCCTGGTACCAGGCCGCCCCCAAGACCCAGGGAAACTCGAGCCCCTGAAGCCGGAAACCGTGGCATGCGCGACCCGGCCAACCGCAGCCGCACTCCGCGCCCCACGCAGCCTCCGGAACCCGCCGCAGAGGCCTGAGGACCGCGGGCCGCGCCCGGGACCACCGGGGACCCCACGGGCGGCGCGGGGGCCGCACGGCGGGATCGGGGACTCCCGGGGCCCGCCGGAGCGGGACGGCGCCCGCCGAGGAGCTCGCGGTGCTTCCAGCCGACGGGCCCGCCGCCTGGCTCCCGCCCCGGTGACTCGCGCCGCAGGCGGTTCCGCCCGGCCGCCACACACGTCCTACGGCCGACGGCGAGCACGTGACTCGCACGGCCAATGGGGAGCCCGCACGGACGCCCTCCCGCGAGGCCCCGCCCCCTGGAGGTCCGAGCCGGCGCGCGATGTGGGCCCTGCGGGCCGCCGTCCGCCCGGGGGCCGCGCTCTCTCGCGTCGCTCGCGGCCGCCCGGCTCTGAGGGTCGCGCCGCCGCCGCCGCTCTGCTCTGAGCGCGCGCTCGCGGCCGTCGGCGCCGGAGGTCCGGGGGGCCCGCAGGGGCGAGGGGGCGGAGGCCGGGGCCCCCGCGCCGACGGTCGGAGCGGCGGGGCCGGACGGGCCGGGGAGCAGGAGGAGCCGGAAGATGCGGAGGGCGGGGAGGAGGAGGAGGAGGAGGAGGAGGAGCTGCTGCGGAGCGAGCCCCTGCTGCCGGCGGGGGCCCAGCGCGTGTGCCTGGTTCACCCTGAGGTCAAGTGGGGGCCCGGGAAGCCGCAGCTGACGCGAGGTGAGCCGCGCGGCCTGGCCGAGGGGGCGGGGCGCCGCGGGGCGGGGCTTCGGGGCGGGGGGCGGGGCTCCCGGGGCTGAAGCCGAACTGGGAGCCGAGGGGCGGGGCTCCGGGGAGTGGACGCGAGCAGGGGGCGAGGGGGAGGTTTCAGTGCCCGACCCTCCGGGGCGGGGCTTCGAGGCCGGACCTTCGGGGCGGGGAGCGCCCTCCGGGGCGGCTGCGGGAGGCTGGAAGCAGCCCTCCCCAGCACGCGCCCCTCCCCGAAGCCGAGTGGCAGGTGGCGGAGGCGAGAGCGCTGGTCCACACGCTGAACCACTGGTCGGTGGTGGAGACGATGGTGGTGCCGACCAAGACGCCCGACCGGAAGCTCATCTTCGGCAAAGGGACCTTGGAGCGCCTGACAGGTGGGTGCGGTGCCCGGGTCCCTGCCCTCTCCGCGCCGCCAGCGGGGCGCCGAACGGCGGCCGTCGCTCGGGCTTGCAGCGGACGCCGAAGAGCCGTCGGCCACCTCAGAGCTCGACTGAGCCTCTGCGGCGGGCAGTGCCGGCGGGGCGGCCCCAGCCCTGCCCTCGCTGCTAGCTGTCCGTCGGCAGCGTCCGATGTGGTCCTGTCTGTGAACCGCTGACCGTCCCCGCCACGCCATCGTGGGCTCAGGGCTCAGGGCAGCGAGCCGGAAGGGGTTACCCGCTGCCTGCCTGTCTCCCCGAGCCTTTGGGTGCATTCACTCCCTGTGGGCGCTCGGGCCCCAGGTGTGCCCTCGACCCCAGTCCACACCACCGCTGTGCCGAACACCTCGCTCAGCGGGCCCGCTGACACGGCCAACTGAAGGGTGGGCTCTACCTGTGACAGACGTTGTGCAGCCAGGGCCCCTGACGAGACCTTCTGTCCCTTAGAGACCATCAGACGGTTGCCAGAAGTCACCGCTGTCTTCCTAAACGTGGAGAGGGTGTCTGCGTCCACCAAGGTACTCGGGGCCCGCCGTGCGCCTCCCACCCTCTGCACGGGGCCTTGGCTCAGCCCACCGAGCAGGGGCTCGGGACACAGGGTCCGGGGCAGTGTCCGGCCTCTCTCACCTGAGGGCCAGTGAGGGGTGGGGCTTCCTGTGCGGGTCCCTCACGCGTTGCATTTTTGCAGAAAGAACTGGAGGCCGCCTGGGGCGTGCAGGTGTTCGACCGGTTCACTGTGGTTCTGCACATCTTCCGGTGCAACGCCCGGACCAAGGAGGCGCGGCTGCAGGTGGCCCTGGCCGAGCTCCCCCTCCGCAGGTGCGGGCACAGCACTGGGTGTCGCCACAGGCAGCAGAGCCTGCTCGTTGTCTCGTGTTCGCCCGTTGTCCGGGTGTAGTGAGGACCGAACGGGGCCGGCTGCCTCCTCCTGGACAGGAGAGCTTGTTGGACACCCGATGGGGGACTCGTCCCTCCAGGAGGAACGTCACCCAGTATTGGGCCCTGTGTCCTTGACAGTAAAGGCCCGTGGGAGGGAGGCCCTCAGGCAGGAGGGAGGACCCCAGCGCACCGGTTCTCTCCGTTCAGAGGCCGCACCTGGTGTACTATCCTCTCCCACTCGTGTGATGTGTTAAGCCCATTTCCTTCTCCCTGGACGGCCTGTTTGTCTTTTCCCGTCCACCTACTTGCCCTGTTCTCGTGGCAGGTCCAACCTGAAAGACACCATAGCCCGCCTGAACGGACGTGGAGGGAGCTCCCGCTACATCATGGGGCCAGGTAGCATGTCCGCGACCTAGTCGCCCGCTCCTGGGAAGGGGGGCGGTCACGGCAGCCACCCCCAGGAACAGGACGGGGCCCCGGCACAGGCCTGATGCGGCAGGGGCTGCGCGTGGGCCTTGTCTGCGGTCCCGTCAAACAAGCCAGGGATCGGGGGGGTCCTGGGGCAGCTACAACAGAGGACCACCAACCAGGGGTCAAAACAACAGAAGTTGCCCCGGCTGGCGTGGGCCAGTGCATTGAGCGCCAGCCTGCGAACCAAAAGATCATTGGTTTGACTCCCAGTCAGGACACATGCCTGGACTGTGGGCCAGGTCCCCAGTTGGGGGGCGTGCGCGAGGCGATTGATGTTTGCCTCCCTTTTTTTTCTCCCTTTCTCTTCCTCTTCTTTCCAAAAAGTAAATTTATAAAATTTCTAAAAGAAAAGATTGTGCTACACAATATAATTTAAAAAAAAAAAAGACCCCCCCTCGTCCTAGAGTACAGATGTCTAAGGTCCAGCTGTCTCAGGGCCGTGCTCCCTCCACAGGCTCCAGGAAGGGTCCTTCCCACCCCTCCCAGCTCCAGGGCCTCCGGGTGTCCATGGGCTGGTGGCCGCGTCCCTCCCGTCTCTGCCTCCATGTTCACGTGGCTTCTCCTCTGGATCCGTGTCTCCTCTTTTTTCTAAGGACAGTGTCATTGGCTGTAGGGCCTCCCTGACCCAGCACGGCCTCCTGTCAGGTTCTTCTCTCGTTCCGTCTGCAAACACCCTGTGTGCAGTAAGGTCCCATTCCCAGATTCTAGCGATCAGGATGCGCTATATCGTGGGGCCACCATTCAGCCCACTGGGGATGTCACGGGCCGTTCTCCCAAGGCTTTTCCTCCCCGCCAAGTGAAGGGGAGGCCGGGTGACCTCAGACAGCAGAAGCTGGAGGCGAGATGCCCTTCACTGGCCGGGGACGTGGGTCAGCACATGAGGAGCTGGGGTGGCGGCTGCTTGGCGCCCTGGAGCTCGCCTGCTTGTGTCCCCGCGGGGCCCTCTGTCAGCGCAGCCACGTGGTGCAACCTCCTCCCGCGCCCGTCACTGACTGGGCACCTTGGGTCCTTTTAGGAGAATCTTTCATGGAGGTGCAACAGCGCTTCATGAAAGAGAAGGAGATGAAGATTCGGCGGGCCCTGGAGAGGCTCCGGAGGAAGAGGCAGCTCCTGGGGAGGCAGCGGAAGCGGCGGGAATTCCCGGTGGTCTCCGTGGTGGGATACACCAACAGCGGTGAGTGGGCGAGGGGTGAGAAGTGGGGGCCCTGCCCTGGGGGGAAACCTCACGTCGAGCCTGGGCGGGGCTTCCTGTCGCGGCCCTGCGCCCTGAGTCACAGGACTTGGGAACAAAGCGCCAAGTTCACGGTCCCCCTCCACTGCCCACTCAGCGAGCGCTTGCCGCAGCCGGTGGGGCCCGGCCCTCTCCGAGTGGCGTGACCAGCTCCCGGCCGTCACCGACCTCGGCGCCTGCAACGAGAAGAGGGTAACTTCTCTCCAAACCTGCAGCTAAGCTGGGGATACGTCCGGGCTTAAAAAAACCCTAAGTGTATACATTTAAAGTCCTACCTTCTAGGAAGTTCACATACGGTGCCCGTCGTGTCCGACAGCCAACAGGGCCTTTTTCCCGGGAGGCGTGGGAGGGACTGTGACGCAGCAGGTGTCCTTGTCTCTCACGTCCAGGAAAAACCACACTGATCAAAGCTCTAACCGGAGACGCCGCTGTCCAGCCCCGGGACCAGCTGTTCGCGACATTGGACGTCACGGCTCATGCGGGGTCACTGCCGTCCCGCATGACCGTCCTCTACGTGGACACCATCGGCTTCCTGTCCCAGCTGCCCCACAGCCTCATTGAGTCCTTCTCCGCCACCCTGGAGGACGTGGCCCACTCGGTGCGTGCGAGCGGCCGCAGCCAGACGGTCCGGTTGGGGTCTCGCGGGACAGCCCCGTGGAGGCCGGGTCCCCTGACACAGGACACAGCCAGGGCCGGGTTCTATCACACAACACATTTTTCAAGTGGCCAGTTGGGAGGTGGTTTTGGTTTATTCTTTTCTGTATTTTTAGAATTTTGTATTAAAAAAACCACCCTGTAGAATATTTAAAATTACACAAAAGGCAATCTTTAAAACGCGAAAGAATAGGAACGTTCTATGTTTCCCAAAGGAATGCAGCCGCCCTAAGCGTCGCATGAGGCCCCCGCTGAGTGGGTGGTCCATGGCACGTGAGGGGTGGGGGTTGGGGGCGGGAACAGGCCAAGGGGCCCCCAAGTGCCGTGCATCAGGAGTGGCGGGGCAGGACCCGAGCGAGGAGCTCGCCCACTGGCACCAGCCCTGTGGTCTCTGGAGCAGCAGCCCTCGCTGCGTGGGGGCCTGGGGACGGCGTGGTGCCACTGCCCCTCGCCCGTCCTGGCCCTGGGCAGGTCTCCATGTGGGGCTGACACCGGTGTCCTCATGTGTCCTGCCACGGGGCCGTCCGGTCCCCAGGATGTCATCGTGCACGTGAGGGATGTGAGCAACCCCGAGACCGAGCTGCAGAAAGCCAGCGTGCTCTCGGCCCTGCGCGGCCTGCGCCTGCCCGCCCCGCTCCTGGACTCCGCGCTGGAAGTGCACAACAAGGTGGACCTGCTGCCTGGGTGAGCAGCCCTCGCCCGCTGCGACCCGGGGCGCCCATTTCCACAGGCACCCGAGGGCCCATTGGGCGACAGCACGCTGCCCCTGGTGTGGAGGGGGCTGAGCACACGGCGGCCTGGCCAGCTCGGGAAGGGACAGGATGGGGCGCTGTCGTCTCATCTACCGCATGTCAAGTGAGCCCACAGAGCGGGTGACGTGCCTGCTTCCCACACGCCCTGCACACCACCTCCTCCGCCCAAGCTCTTCCCAGTGCTCTCTTCACCGGGCTGTCTGGAGAGGCTCTGTCCCCATGTGGGGCAGCCTTACCGAGGTGGTCACGGCGGGGACCCCGTGGGCAGGGAGCCCCAGGAGGTCCTCACTCGGTGGTTCCCAGCTGAGCCAGGTCTCGCCGTGATCGCCCAGGTACAGCCCGTCGGAGCCCGGGGCCCTGGCTGTGTCCGCCCGCCTCGGGCTGGGGCTGGAGGAGCTGAAGGCTGCGCTGGAAGACGCCGTGCTGAGAGCGACGGGCAGACGGGTCGTGACCCTGCGCGTGCGCCTGGCAGGGCCGCAGCTGAGGTGGGTCCGGCTGTTGGGTGGCAGGGTGGGGGCTGGGGGGCTGTGCGGCCCTCAGTGCCTGCGGGGTGTTCAGACGGCTGCGTTCTGAGCAGCCGGTGTGGCCTGCACATGTCCGAACCAGTCCCTCCACGTGGGGCCACCAGGGGCCCGCCGGGCCAAGGTGCCTCGAAGGTGCCTGTACACCACCTGTGGCTGTGTGGCCCGGGGTGGAGTCCCCCTGAGCTCACTGTCCGTCCCAAGCCGCCTCCCTAAGCCGCCCCTCCCCGCAGCTGGCTGCACCAGGAGGCCACGGTGCAGGATGTGCGTGTGGTCCCCGAGGCCGGCGTGGCCGACGTCACGGCCATCATCAGCAACTCCGCCTACGGCAGATTCCGGAAGCTCTTCCCAGAATGAACGGGGCCCATGGCCTGGGGACCGTCCCCTCAGCCTGAGAGGGAGGCAGGTCGTGTTCTGGAGGCGGCGGGCTGGAGGTCTGCAGTCGGACAGGGCAGGCTCAGCGCGGCCGGGTCGGCACGTTGGTGACACGTGGCGTGGACTGGGATCACCCTGGGACGTTTCGGCTGTAGTGCGGGAATCCTTAGTTCTCCGGCTTGTAGACCAGCCTCCAACCAAAGGAAGTTAAGTTTACAGCACCGTGTCCACCGGCAGGACGGCACTTCCTGGATCCAAACTGCTGCAGGGGCGACCACTCCTGGGCACAGAGGGCCCAAGACAGAGGCCGGGGGTCCTGCAGCTCCCACGGAGACTGCCTACCTCTTGGAGCCCGGCCGCTTGGCACTGCTCTGCGCGAAACACTGAGCGCCAGGGCCCGTCCGTCCCCCTCCTCACCCAGGAAGTTTGCGGGTGCGTTTCCCTGAGACTTGCAGTCACCATGCGAGTGGCGGTCCTCGTGTGGTCCCAGACCTTCAGCCTCCGGCAGTAACGGAGGAACAGCCTCTGTCCCGTGCCAGGCGTGTGAGGGGGCGTGAACCTGACCGAACACAGCCGGGCACTGTCCTTGTGAGAGCCTGAGGTGCTCGCACAGCGGACAGGCCCCGTCACGCTCACCGCTGCCCACACACCCGGGCTTCGCACGCCTGTGGCTCCAAACGCAGAGAATAAACTTGTGTGGCCTGAAGCCGCTGGTGGTGGTCATCTGTTACAGCGGCCCCTGGACAGCCGCACGCGTCGGGTCCTGGGTGCAGGACGGCAGCGTGAGGGCTCCCAAGAGCCCCAAGTGTGTGACGTGGCCTTACCCCGCCGCCCCCCATCGTGTCCCCAAGAGCGAGGACACGGTCCTGGCTGCACTGTCTTGTCCAAGCACTGCAGGGGGTCCTGCAGGATGCCCGCGTGGCCCCTTTGGGGCAGGACGGCTGCCTGCTGTAGGACGGATGACCAGGTCAGACCCACAAGCCTGGGTCGCGGGGGGCCTGCTGGTCTGCTTCGTTCAGCTCAGCCCTCGGATGTGCTCCCCCAGGGCCTCTGAGCCCAAGGGGACTTCGAGGAGGCCCCAGTGGGTGGGGGTATCCCGCCGGGGCCGTGCCCCAGGCTCCGAGACTCAGAGCGCAGTGGCTGTCCCTCCACCCCCAGCCCCTGTGCCCGGTGGGAAATGTCAGGCAGGGCCGGTGGGGTTGGAAGGGGTTGGGGGGACATCGTGGTCTCTGTGCCCCTGCTTCTGCTGGTTCCCCCACTGCCCACCATCCCCTCCCCGCACCCCCACCGCAAGGACTCGGGGGAGGAGAGGGTGCGCACCGGCCAGCTGGCTGCAGGGTCCGCAGGCCCTGGGCGGGAGCTCAGCAAGGCGGGGCCTCGCAGGTGAGGCAGCCGGGCTTCGGCGGCCAGGAGTCGGGGCTGGGGCCTCCGGGCCCCCAGGAGGAGGCGCCCCAGAGAAGGGGCGTCACGCTTCCATGGGGGGCAGATACGAACTGCGCCGCACCCCAAACAGGCTCGTGTCCCCTTGCAGTTTCAGGGTCCACTGTACCCGGAGGAGCCCGACCCCTGAGAACAGCTCGGAGGGGCGGGAGGGCGGCCGAGGTCAGAGGAGGGCCACAGAGCCCAGGGGTGCCCACCACGCGTGTGGCCAGGGGTCATTTTTGAGACGGAGCATGAGGGCCCCGTGCTTCCTTCTCAGACATGTACTCGTCAGTCAGGTGGTGGCTGGAAGTCGCCTCACCAGGAAGATGCTTCTGGAAGAACGTGTCCCTCTAACAGGAAGCTCTGGAAAACTCGTCTTTAAAATCAAGTACAGAACTTTTGCTTCATGCCTGCCTAGGGCAGCTAAAGAGATTACAGATCTCAAAACGCTGACCTAGTCCTCCTTTACGAAGAAAGGAAGACTGTCCCGGAGGGGGGAGGCCAGAGTCCGTCTTTTTAAATAGTCCACGAGGACCAGGAAAAGGCTTTCCGTAAGCTAACGTGTGTACCCATCGCTCCTGTGTTACCCAGCGACTCGGTTGTCTGGGAACACAAAGTGTGGACTCAGGCTGACTTTTAATGTGTTCCCGTTGTTCTCCAGGATTAAACAATTCCTCCTGAGCCTCCCTGATGCCGACTGGAGGCGGCTGGATCTCGAGGGAAACGGGGTGGGGGCGTGACATCGGGGACGTACTGTCCTGACACTGAGCTCCGTGCGTGCCTGACCCTGCAGCGACAGCCCGGCCGTGGCCCCCGGTTCAGGGGCCTGTGTGACACAGTGACGTCCTGTTTCAATCTGAGAGCAGATTTTATTCTGGGAGATGACTCATTAACCCCAAAGACAACACATTCCCGCGGATTAAACGGTGATTTTCACAACGATCCTAAGAAAACCTCAGGTCGGATGTCCTTCTGCGCGGGCGCATTGCTCCCAAGCGCGGGCTGCCCCAGAGCCTCAGGGACCCCGTTAGGAGGGAGGTGAGAGAAAAAGCGGGGACCCATCCTTTGTCCGGGAAGGAGACCTGCCAGGTCAGCGAAGGCACACGTACAGGAGGAGGAACTTGTCTGAATGTGGCGCTTCTGGAATCGGGACCTCTGGGCCTGGCGACCCCGAGCCAAGGCCTGCCCGGGTGATGCCGAGGTGCCCGCAGGCATGGGGGCACCACGGGGACTCCATCCCTGGGGGATTTGCGAACGCAGGCGCCAGAGCCCGCTGGGGGCAGGCAAACCGCTGAGCTGTGTTTCTTGTGTTTCCGAAGGGGCGGGTGCCTGCCCGGGCGACGGGAAACCCGCTTGGGTCTGGGGCAGAACGAGAGGCCACGGTGTGCCCAGAGCACACAGGTGACGACACGCTACTGTGAGTCATTCCTGCGGGCTCTGGGTGGCATCTGGCCTGTGGTCCCCAGGCACCCGCCCTGGGGGACCGGTGGGGCGTGAGTGTCAGATAATGGGCTCTGGGCTGTGCCCCAGACGTGCTCCCGAGTGAGTGAGTGGTGAGTGAGTCTTCTGCCTCTTCAGGAATCCGCTCGTGCTGGGAGGGGCCCCAAACATCAGCCGGGGTGTCAACGCAGAAGATGACAAAACATCCTGAATGTCACCGGCAGAGGGAGGGACAGGTGCTCAGCAGACGCAGACAGTCTCCGGAAGCAGAGAGCGGAGAAGGTGGGAGACTGGCGGCGGGGCGGGGACAGGGGTGGGGGGCGTGGCGGGCTGCGTGGTGGCTGTGCACTAGACTTCGACACCAGACCGGGTGGGCAGCCTCCGTCCTGGCCCCACACCGGGCCTGAAGGTGCTGCCCGGTCTTCAGTCTTCGTTGGTCCTGGTGGACGCGGAGCTGGGGCCTCGGGGCAGGTGGCTGTCAGGCAAAGGACGGGGGCGGGTGAGGAGGAGAGGCGGCCCAGCTGTGTCACACCTCTGTCCTCACCTGCACGCAGGACCCGCACAGGAAACTGCTGGGAAACCAGGCGTGCGCGGGGAGTGCTCCGCCCCATCGCCTTCATCACGCCGAGAAACTCCCCGAGTCCCTCCCGCCCCTTCCCGCCATGGTCACAACACACAGCGGCCCCCGCCAGCCCCCAGGAAAGCCTGCTGGCTGGGGACAGGGAGGGAACCGGCCAGCATGTCCCTGGGCGCCGAAACAGTTACTCCTGTCATTTAAAGAGTGATTTTCTCCATAGATCCCATCACGCTCAGTCCCGTCCAACTGACAGGATCCCATCGAGGGCTCCAAGCAGCCCCTGGAAGCCGTCGGGATGTCCCTGTGCTGCCCCGAAGCCCCCATGACGGGACGCCGCTGAGCATCTCGGGCAGCCGGGTGGCCGGTCTGAGCCAGAGGGCAGAACCCCCCAGCACCAGGTAACTCTGTCCTCGAAGCCGTGCCCCCGTGGCCACCTGTCGCCATCACAGAATTTCCCCCGAGAGACCCGGGTGCCCCGGAGGCCTGCTGCCTGCATGCCGGGGGCCAAGCCGGCCTGCCCAGGACCACCCCCCACTCCAGTCTGTCCCGGGCTTGGCCAGACGGCCACAGCACAAGGGGGTGAGGGACGGCCTTGGGCGGCGCCGGGTGCTGACCTGGAGGGAGGACACGCAGTCAGCACTGAAGCAGCTTCTCGTTGAGCCTGATGACGTCGCTGACGAAGGTGCCCGTGCCGATGAAGTCGCCCGCGATGACGTTGGTGCACTGCGGGCCGGGCCCCGGGCTCTGCTCCCGCACCCACGCGCTCAGCCGCGGCAGGCTGGGCAGGGTCATCTTCTTCAAGGACTGGGACGGGTGCGCGAGGACGTACTCCAGGTTCTCTGTGAGGTTGATGCCCGCCACGAACATGCCCCCTGCAAGTGCAAGGGGCCAGGGACAGCCGGCTCTGAGTCCCCGTGAGCCACGTCCACCGCCCGCTCGCCCGCTCCCCTGCACCGCGTTCCCCCAGAAATGGGCCCCAGTGGCGGGCCGGCACCCACGTCTGACTTGGTTGTTTTTGACACACTCGCGGATCGCGCTGGCTCACGGCAAAGGGCCGCACGGACCGCCAGGTGGGGCACCCACTGCCCCACATGCCCGCACGCATCGCCCGCGTCGACTGTAGTGGGAGGTGGGGCCCGGGAGGCCCGCAGGGGCTGTGGACACAGCCACGCCGCCGTGGCCTTCCATGTGTGGCGGCGAAAGCCGTGGGCTCCGTGAGCGAGGAACGCTCCCTCCCTCGAGCCCGCACGGCCACACCCACCTGGGCGGCCGCAGCTCTTCATGTGCTCCAGGTAGCGGATGAGCTTCTCGGGCTTCACCTGGTCTCCCCACCAGTAGGGGACGGCAGGCCACAGCTCCCGGTGCCGGCACACGGAGGCCGCGTCCTCGTAGGACAAGAGCACCTGCTGGCCCCGTGCCCACAGCTGGCGCAGCGTTGGCACCTCCTGCAGGGGGTGGGGGGGCAGAGCGGAGAGAGATGTCGGCCGGCTGAGCACAGCGACGGCGGTGGGGGGCCTCCGCGTCTGCACTGTGGTGTCGCGTCATCGCGGGGCACAGACGCCTGTTTCTTTCCACGCAGCCTGACCACATGCAGTCAGTGCGAGGACAGCAGGGGCGCCGGGAGGCAGTACGACGCGCGGAAGGGCCTCTCTGCCCCCCATTTTTGACTGGAAGTCCCGTGTCCGTGCCTCTGTCATCCCCCTTCCCCCCCATCCTGCGACACCCCCAGGGCAGCCTCTCTCCTACTGCTCCCTTGGAGACCGGGACTGGGTGTCCGCAGGCACACGCCATCTCTGTTTCACCCACATCTGTCAGGGACAGGCTTTGTGCTGCCCGGCGGCACGTGACTGGGACAGCAGGTAACAAGCCGACAGGCACGGGGCGGGAACGGGTGGGTAGCCGAGAGTCGGCCTCAACGCTCGAGGACGTAGCCCCTCGGACCCCTTGGGGGACACAGGCCCGACGCCGGCAGCACACGCAGAAAGTTATCTGCTTAATTCAACCGCAGGCAGGTTCACGGGCTGATCTGTACCTTGAAGTTCTCATGTTGACGCCCTGGCCCCCCGGGACCTCAGCAAGGGGTTGCATTCGGAGATGGGTCTTTCCGGAGGTGGTGAATGTAAATGGGGCCCCTAACCCTGGTCCCACAGGATGGGGTCCTTAGAAGAACAGGCGATGAGGACAGAGACACACCCGGAGGGACGACCGTGGGAGGACACACGGGGGGGGGGGATGACGGCCGCCGTCCCCACGCCCAGGAGAGGGGCCTCGGGAGGAGCCGGCCCTGCCCCCCCACCCCCGGGCTACGTCCTCGTCACACCCAGAACCCCCCAAGGAGACGCAGCAGCCTGTGCTGTGGCCCCACCCGCGTCCTCCCAGGAGCCCTGCGGGAGGCCCAGCCCGTCTCACCCCTCGAGGACACAGCATGTCCCCAAAGATGTTCTTGACGCAGGTGACCAGGTACTCATGCAGGTCCTGCGTCATCCCCTCGAAGTTCCTGCATGCCAGCACGACCACCTCCCGGGGGTGGCTCTCCAGCCACTCGCATATCTCCGTGAGTGTGTCCTGGGCAGAGACGGGGGAGCACACGGCCTGACACGGTGACACCGCTGACACGGCCAGGAATACGCGGACAACCCTGCCCGTCGAGGCGGCCTCCCAGCCAAAGGCACTCAGCACATGGGTCAGGTCCTGACGGAGCCCATACAGAAAGCACCCGGCGGCCCTCTCGGGACTCAGCTGCCCAAGGGACAGCTGGGCCGACCGGTCATCGGTCTGGGGAGAGGCGTAAGGGTGTGTGCAGTGTGTCCGTGGGAGCACATGTGCATACAGTGTAGCTGCATGTGCCTGTGAGCGCCCTCCACACGGGGGATGCTGCAAGTGCAAATGTTAACAGGAAGCTCTGCCCCAGGACGGTCCCTGCAAACCCAGGGGTCGGCAGCGGGGCCCAGGGGGCCACGGGCGGCTGTGCAGCAGACGGCGGCCCGGCCCACTGTGACTTTACGAATGCGTGTCCCGCAGCTGAGAGGAGAAGAGGCCGAGAACATCGACACGGGGGGCAGAAAGTCGGTCATGGACCCACTTTCGCAAAACCCCAGGCCGCCCCCGGGGGAGCCAGGGGCGTGGTGGCCCAGTGCATGCTCCGAGGCACAGGACAGCCAAGAGCACCAAATGACCGGCGGCTAGAGGTCGGCCGCATCCGGTCCGGATGGCGGTCGGTGCCTCTCGCGGCTCGAGGCCGTGCTGCCGCCCCCCGCCCCCGCCTACCTCCACCAGCACGGCCGTGTACATCATGTGAACGAAGTGCAGGTTCTTCTCGGAGCCCTCCTGCATGTGCGCGATCCGCAGGTCCAGGTAGCGCACCCCCGCGTCCAGCTGCTCCGTGACGGTCAGCACCTGCAGACCAAGGCGGGGCATCTCTGCCTGGGCGGTGCCAGCGGGGGGGCCCCACCTCGTGCCCACTGCGAGCTGCTCCACCCGAGGTCGGATCACAGCAGACACACTGGCTGGGGCTCCGGCCTTGCGCCTGGGTCTGTCTCTCCGGGGCACCCGGGGCCGGGCCTCCCCTGGGGAGCGGCTCTGCTGGCCCCAGCAGACCATGTGCCGGGTCTCTGACCCTGGACTTAGCATCCCTTCAGGGTCCCACCTCGCTGTCCTTCGGGACAGTGACTGGAAGGACCCACCCCCTCAGGGGCCACAACAGCCCCAGGCCGGGATCCAGGACCCGCTCCCTGACCCTCGGAGGCCAAAGCGTGCCCAGGAGGGTCAGCTGCAGAGGGGACTCTCCACCCACAAACCAACGTAGGAAAGGCAAGAAGGAGCCCAGAGAGACCGGGAAACCAGGGTCTAACCCTCTGCACAGGTCGTGGCGGGGAAAGCAAAGCTGACACAGCACACAGAAGAGCCCCCCGCCCCCCACCAGAGTAATGACGGGGAAGAGAAAATTGAGGGTGGGAAATGGGAGACAAAATGGTGCTTTGCCCCTCTCCGAAGCAGTGATGGAAAAAGGGAGAAGCGATATTCCTGTAAAAATAAAAGAAATGGTATTCTGCTCCCTGTAGAAAAAATACGGAAAAAGCAAAAAATAGTAATATAAAAAGAGAAAAAGAACAGGGTACTAAGACCTTACACAAAAGAACAGAAAAAGTAAAAAATGTGAACCATGAAAACCTAAATGATGATGTGCCCTGTACACAGAATAACCAAGGAAAACCCAAAAATTATTGTGAAAACAATGTCTGCAGCTTGCGCGGCCCTGCAGGGAGCTGGGGCTTCTGCTCCACGCCCCCCAGCCCGCCCCCTGCCCCCTCCTGGTCACTGAGGGCTGGGCCCTACTGAGCGCAGGGCGAGGCCTTGGCAGGTGCCGCTCCGTCTCCATCCCGAGCCCCAGGGGCTCCGACACCCCGTGCGGACAAGCATTTCCTGCAGCTGCACCCAGCGGCCGCTGCGCGGCCACCCGTCCAAAGAGGCCGGGAAGGTCACACGTGGTCCTGGTACCCACGGCCGCCAGCCTAAGAATCCCCTCACCAGCCAGGTGGATGGGTCCCCACGCCAACCCCGCCCTGTTCCCGCCCCCACCCCGCATCTGCGTCGCAACATTAAAGCGACGCCCACCCCTCCCCCTCCAGTCTCCCTGCAAACATTCGCTGTTAGGTTCCTTCTGATGACACGGGGCACCTCACGGAACAACCCCCTCAGCGTCCACCCAAACCGCCCGTCTTGCACCCCTGAGGCAGGTCGCACGTTGGCCACCCGCTGACTTGGTGTTTCGATTCAACTCGCGGTCCTTTCCCTGGCGCATCCCGGGGAGGCTTCCAGCCTTTGCTGCAGACACCCCCTTCCTGGCCCCCACCCCACCCCGCCCTTCCTTCCAGAAAGGCTGTGAGGTGACTGTCCCGAGGCTCATCAGTTCCTGGGCACCTGACAGAGCCAGGAATGTGGCTTCCCCGCGTTCCACACCGGGCTCCCTGCCCCAGCGCGTGGGCTGACCGCCCACCTTGGGGGACCGAAGCTCAGGGCAAAGCCATTACAGAAGACCGAGCCCCAGGCAGGGCGGGGCCAGGGCCGGCGGCCCGTCGTCCGGGCCAGGCCCTAGGGAGGGAGCAGAGAGCAGCCCTGGGCCCCGAGCGGGCCGAAAGCAGGCTGAGGGCTGGGCCACCTCCTGTGCCCCAGGCCAGGGCTGCAGCCCGCTGGGCACCGCTGCCCCCAGCCCCTCAGGGTGCATTCCTCCGGCCAGCTCGCAGTCCCTGAAACCTCCAAGTCGTGTGTGGTGGAGGGGCTGCGGGGGACCGACAGACGTGGGGCTCAAGGAAATTACAAAGGGGAGACTCATCGCCTCTGTGCCCCTGGTTCCCTCTCTGAGAGCGGTCACTCGAGAAAGCAAGCGTGTCAGGGAAGTTTTTCCCGTTTGCACAGGAGTGTAAATCCCTGTGAGGCGCCTCCGGCCAGCCCCAGCGCCCCGGGGGGTTCCCTGCAGCCCCGGGACAGGGGACCGTGGGGCAGGGGGGGGACCAGCTGATTCCGCAGCAAAGCTTTGTCTCCTGCCCCGGTGTGGACAGATGGGCGGACGGGAGCTCTGTTTCCCATCTCCTTCCCTAAGGGTCAGGGCAGGGGCCCAGGCAGGGTGACAGCGCTTGGGCCTGAGCCCCGGGGCCGCTCACCTGCGTGACAGACCACTTGAGCACGACGGGCTGCGTGACGCAGGGGAGCACCCTGCCCAGGAGCTGCAGCAGCGGGGACTGCGTGTGGGAGATGGGGCACTTCTTGTTCAGGCTGTATGTCATCGTGTCGTGGCTGCCTGGAAGGGGACCGCGGGCGAGGCTGCCGTGAGCCCTCCCCGCGGTGCGCTTGGGGCCCTGACTGGGTGGGCCAGGGGCACGTGGCAAACGCATGGAGAACACACCAGAGACACACGGATGGAGGCCCCCGAATTTGCATCCCCCCCGGAGCCTGCTGATTGGACCTGTAGGGAAACAGGCCCTTTGCAGGTGGGATGAGGGAAGGACCTGAGAGGAGGCCGCCCCGGGTCAGGGTGGCCCTGCGCCCAGTGACAGGGTCCTGAGAAGGGACGGCAGAGGAGACGCAGACCCAGAGGAGACGCCACGCAGGGACGGAGGCAGAGACGGGAGGGATGCGGCCACCCGCCCAGGGACGCCGGGAGCCCCCGGAGCTGGGAGAGGCGGGAAGAAGGGCCCGCCCTGGAGCCTGTGGGGGGAGCGCGGCCCTGGGACTCCGTGAGTTCAGTCGTCCGGTCTCCAGGACTCTGAGAGTATAAATTCCTCTTTGAAGCTGCCCTGTTTCAATACTTTGTTATGGCCGCCCGGGGCCCTTGTACGTAATCCCTCGTGTGTGCTCGGTGTCTTTGAGGTGAAATTTGAGGACAGGATGCTGGGCGAAATAAGGCAGACACGGGGGGCAGGTACGGTGGGATTCCCGTCAAAGGAGGGGACCGGACTCACCGAGGCAGAGAGTCGATGGAGGGACCCGGGGGCTGGGGGAAGGGAGGGGAGACCGAGTATGTAGTGGGGACAGAGCTTCCGTTTGGGATGATGAGAAAGGCCTGGAGATGACGGTGAAACAGAACCCACCCCCACCCCCCAGAAAGTTTCCATAGCCTGTGTCTAAGTCAAGATCCAGAGGAAAAAGGGAAGAAGAATCCGGAGCTGGGAGAGGCGGGAAGGGCCCTCCCTGGAGCCTGTGCGGGGAGTGCAGCCGTGGGACACCCGGAGGACACACGCCGCCACCCCTCCCCGACACACAGGCGCTCACCTGGGATGGCCAGGTGGTGCAGGGGGACGTCCCAGAGCCGAGGGCACAGCTCCGACATCCAGTCCGAGTTGCCATCCTTCGTGGGGCAGGGCAGGCACTGGACGCTGCTGGTCGCACTCACCCGCCCTCCCATTGGCCTCGCAGTGGGGCACCGACGCGCTGAGAAAGGACAGCAAGCCTTGCCGAGTGAAAGTCTCCGCAGAGCGGACCCTCTCTTCACTGCAGAGGGGCAGCGGCCTTGAGAGGAAAACGATCACGCTTCTGCCAGGGGTGGTTCGGGCGTCGAAAGAGGAGAGGAGAGTGGGGAGACTTCCTGGGAGACAGAGAGACAGGCAGGCAGACAGACAGAGGCGGAAGGGTCCAGGAGCCCCGAAGCCACTTTCCCAGGGGCACCTGTCACCGTCCAGTGGCCCTGATGCCCCCGGGGCCCTGGAGGGGGTGCAGAGCTGCGCCGAGGGGTCCGCGAGTCGTGGGCCTTCGGGCCTGGCGGTGGCAGAGCTGCGGGACTAGGTCGGCGCCATGGCCCGGGGTTGGGCGGTCCTCGAGTCAGGAAATCTGCCAGCCGACGGCTGGCGGCAAGCCCGACGCCCCCGGCGGAACCGGGGCGCAGGAGGCCAGGCTGTGGAGAGGGTCTCGGGGGTCCCTGGGTCAGGGCGTCAGCTGCAGGCGGAGACGCGAATTCTTTCTCCCGAAGAGCAGACGAGGCCGGGCGGTCCTGCTGGGGACACTGGGGCAGCGCGCCCCGCAGGCTGCGTGGGGACGTGCGCGGGGCCGACCGGCTGCCCGCCCCGACACAAGGGCCGGGACGCCCTGCGTTCCACGGGGACCCGCAGCACCGTTTGGGCCCCCGGTCCCGTCGAGCGGTGGCCGCGGGGGACACCGCAGCGCCCAGGTCCCAGTGCCTGCGGGCGGGGGGGGGACACACGCTCGGGGCAAGTTGGCAGGTGAGTAGTCGGGAGGCGGCAGGGGCCGCGCCGCCCACCCCCGACCTTCCCGCCCTGCCGTCCCGCGCTCCCCGGGGAGCCGCGCCGCCCCCGCCCCCTCCGCGGACAGAGGTCCCGGCGCCGCATCCCCTGACCGGCCGTGCCCGGGGGCAGAGCAGTCCCGATCGCGGAGGCGCCCGCCCTCGGCCCCGCGAAGCCGGCCGGGACGCGGACAGGACAGCGCGCCATGCGGGGCCGCGGCGCGCCTGCCGTGTCCTCGC
Organism: Mormoops blainvillei; assembly: GCA_004026545.1. NCBI lineage: Eukaryota > Metazoa > Chordata > Mammalia > Chiroptera > Mormoopidae > Mormoops > Mormoops blainvillei. The sequence goes on along the minus strand of PVJD01012961.1, from coordinate 2,322 downwards.
GGGGACGCCGGACACTGGGACGCACGACCGCAGACGAGCGACACCCACCTCCGCGGCGCCCCGGTCCCGCAGCCAAGCCGCGGTGCCGTCCCGCGACACTCAGCGCTTCCGAGAGCGGGTCCCAGCCCATTGGGCGCCGCTGCGCCCGCCCCGGGGGAGGGGACAGGGGAGGGGACGACGCAGGGGACGCCGCCAGCGGGCTGGCTCCACCCCGGACGCGGCGGGCCGCGGCGCCTGGAGCCCAGAGCAGGACCCCGCCGTGGGCATCGCACTGCCCGGGAGAAGGGGTCCTGGCCCCCGAGCCTTCAGGGGACATCGGCTCCCCACCGTCACCGTCAGGGAGGCCCAGCAGCCAGAGGCCGGGACAGAGCGGTGTCCTGGGGGTGACCCCAGGGTCAGTGCTCAGAGGACGGGACGTGACCTGCCGGCCCGACCCCATCTGACCGCTGTCCCCGCCCGCGGTCACTGGGGCCCCGGGGTCGCAGCCAAGCTGACCTCCGCCCGGATACCTGGTTGCATCACGCCCGCGGCCGGGCCTGTGACCTCGGACCAAGTGGCCGCGTGCCTTCCTCAAGTGTCCGGCCCTCTCAGCCCGGAGTGGCCCTCGTCCCAGCCCCGCAGGGCGTGCCGCCGCAGCGCACGAAGTGCATTTCCAGGACGTGTCCCCCCTGAGCACGGGTCACCCCGCCCCTGAGGGGACCAGCAGGCTGCGGCCGCACCCTCCGCCCTCCCCGGCCCCCACCCTGTGGCTCCGCGGGTCGTCCACTCAACACAGTGCCCCGTGCGCCCCGCTTCCCCACGTCCCTAGAGTGCACAGATCCCGAGGGGCGTAGGACAGTGGGGGGACGTTCTGGGCAGCTTGGAGGGCCGGGTCCTTGGGAGCGACTGTTTCCCTGACCCCCCGATGCAGGCGCCCAGACCCTGAGCCGGGCGGGGCTCCACCTTCCCCCGTGCTCCTTCCAGCTCCCAACATGCCCCACCCCCAGTGTGTGAAGAGACAATCATGGGATTTCCACCCCGAAGACCGTCAGCTCCGTGACCCCCAAGCAGAAAAACGACCGCACATTTACACAAAACACAATAAATGTGTTGAACTCTAAAGCAAATGAGAAGATGTTAAAAAAGCAAAAGAAAAAGGTGTTTATTAAACGAGTCAAACCAACACGGGCACCCGACTCGCTGGTGCAAACGGTGGAAGACAGGACACCGGGAGGGGCCGCCTCTGCGGCGCTGGGGCGCTGTGAGCACCGGGCTGGCGGAGCTAGGCCTGGGCCGGGGGTGGGCCGCATGCCCCGCTCTGGGTGCAGCCTGTCCGCTGCGCCCCTGACGAGCCAGAGAAAGGCGAGTGAGAGGCGGGGCCAGCAGGCTCAGGGTGAGAGCTATATTGGAGCTCCTGCCAGGGTCCGGTCAGCACTGGGATTAATGAGTTAGTCGTTGCATGAAGACACAATGTGTAGGGCTAGATTTAGGTTCAGTGTCAGAGCTTAGGTTTACAGGTTGCAGATTACGGTTTTGAGGTGAGACGCCGGTATGTGTGGGTAGGCTACTGGAACAGGTGGCTGGAGGCTAGGGGTTAGGTTTAGGGTTAAGTTTTAAGTTAGGGTTAGACTCTGAGGTTAGCATTAGTGCTAGGGCCAGGGGCGAGGGTGGGGTGAGAGGTAGGGGGTGGAGTTATGGTTTGGGCTGAGGCATTAGGGTAAGGGTCAGGGCAAGGGTCAAAGCTGAGTTCAAGCGGCAGGGTCTGGGGCAGGGTCAGAACCCGGGATTTAGAGTTAGTATCAGCTGTTAAGGGTTAGCGGTGAGGGTTACAGTTGGGGTTAGGGCTGTAACCCCACCTGGGTGCCCACCCAGGGGCTGCATGTGGGCGGGGGCATCCGAACCGTGTGCCTGAACCCAGGGACCACGCGCTGTGACATGTCTCTGCGAGGCGCCTGATGCCACAAGACCCTGGTCAGGCGAGGGCCTCGTGCCGGTGTCACCACGTTTGGCATCTATGGACGTGGTTGTTCCCAGAAGAACTTTAGTTCCAGTAAAGTGTAATGTACACAAAACCCACAGCGTCAGCATCAAGTGCCCTTTCTCCATCCCTCAGCCCCAGCTGCCCCAGTGGCCACACGTGCCCCGCACAGGAGTGCTCAGGACCGTGAGCCCCGGACGCACCCTTCCATAGACGGACCCTTCCATAGACGTTGACCTCTGGGGGTCCTGTGACAGAACAGGTGCTCCGGTCTGACATAAGACCAGGAGAAGAAAGTGTGGCCTGATAAAGGGTCTCAACACCGTGCAGAGGATGGAGACTTCATTCTCTAGGCTGGCGTGGGG
>PVJD01012960.1:0-36812 GCA_004026545.1 Mormoops blainvillei | reverse complement strand
GTACAGTTCATGCAAATACATGATCATTTCCCTTTATTTATCTGTTTTCAGAAAATGAAATGATTCCTAGTATCCTCCAATGTTGAAGAATTATTACTTTTTGGTATAATCATGACCTCATGGATTTAGATATATTTGTTGTGGTCAATCCATTGTAGATGTTATTCTTAGTGATGCCCAAATTTTCCCATTTTTGACCATTGGGTACCTCTTTAAGTTAGCTCCTGAGTCCTTTTGACATGACTCTGGTGGTCCTTGAGACCTTCCTTGTTATATGTATGACAAGTTATTCTAGGGTCACCTTGTGTATTTTCCCCTCCTGGATATAAGAAACCCATGAGTGTATGAGAGAAGGATTGAGGGTAAGTTGTGTTCTCAGGGCACTCACTACCAAGTTTCAGTTAAAGCAAGAAGGCGAAGAAACTAACCAGAGGAAAAGTTGAAGATATAGGTGATTTTGCTGGCGACAGTTCATGATTTCTGGAGGACATAGAGAAAGATTGTTAGGAATAGGAAAAGGATGAAAGAGTAGGAAAACCCAGTAAGAGGAAGGAGAAAAGGACGTGGAGAATGGAAACCTGTGAACACTGATGTGTTATGGCTTAAGCCACTCAATAAATGTGTGCCATATTAAAAACTTTACCATATTAAAAATCACCATCAAATAAGCTCTTTGTCACTGGTAGTTGCAGAGACTCAAGTACAGGACTGGACCACTTGGGGACATTTGTTGGCCGTGCCTTTGTTTTGATCAAAGATTTATCTGGAAAATATTTCTCTACAGAGCTCAGAAGAAAGTGAATATTTCCTCCTTTTCATTATCCTAGTGAAGTGGTCCCCTGTGAATAGTGGGAAGGATTGTCAGACACTGGTGAACAAAAAAGGGGCTCTTACCAACACTAACCTGACAGGATGATCTGATCGTAGATTTCTAACTGGGCAGGTCATGGTGTGTAGTCACACCCCAGGCCCATGAAAGGTTTATCTTTGCCATAAGCAAGCTCTGTCCATTGTTCTTCTGTATCGAGGTTACCATGCCTTTGAAACACCAGGAGTAATTCTTTTTCAGACCCCTCAGAGGCGTAACCACCCTCAGGGGAATGCGTAATCTTGTTAACTGGCCTGTAATGCAGTCATAGAAATTGTCCCGCCTTACTGTCTCCCGCCTTCTTGTACTCTTCCTTATGTTCCCTCCTTAATTTCAGGTGCCCAAAAGAAACTTGGAAACTGTCCATCTCCGGAGGATTTGAGATCTAGTTTCTAGGCAGTTGTTCTCAGTTTGTGCTCAGATAAACCCTTATAAAAATGCTCTACAGGTCTGGATGTTTCTTATGTCCACAGTGTGTAAGCTGGTGGTTTATATTTTCTTGTCGAGTCGGTGGATTTTAGGGAAGTTCCTGGGATAAACAGTATAGCTATTTGAAATGTTATCTTCCTGGGCAGAAATCTCCTGGAATAGTAAAGTAATATTTATAATATTGACAGTAAAGTGTATATTTGTGTAGGTATGTGTGTGTTACATGGTTTTGATTCTCACTGCAGGAGATGAGACAACAACTCTGATTTCAAAAATTTCATTATGTCCAGTGATAGAGATAAGTAAGCTGTAGAAAATATTTAGGATAAATAATAAGTGCTTTAAGAAGGTCTGCTTGAGCAGCAGGGAGTACCATAGGCTTCACTGTAGAAACGACCCTCAAGCCTTCTGGCTGGAGCTCACCCACAGGGAAAGGCTACATCTTAGGCTTTATTGCCCTGATATGGACTTTGTACTTTATTCCATACCAGAAAGAGAAAATAACCATTGGTTGAAATTAGGTATAGGCAAGAGATTTAGTTAGTAGAATATAATCAAACCATCTTAAATAATTAGGCATGAAAGATTAGGGAACAGGACTGGTGACGTGTGCTTCCCAGGTCCCTGATTTTATAACTCGCTGAATAATGAGAGGGGAGTGGGAGCGGAGTGGAAATGAGCAGGCACCGGGGAGTGTCAATATGATGAATTTGATATTTATACATCTCTGTTAATATATTTATCTGTAATCGTGTGTGAGTGTATCTCTCATGGTATTTTTTAACCTTATGTGTCCCTTAGGATAACCTCTTTGCTTTTCACAGGTAATGAAATGTATTCCCGTGCTTTTATTAGGAAACATTTATCTTGTCTTGCTGCCCTTTCAAATGTTTACTTGTTCTGCAAGCTTTCCTGTTTTCTTGAATAATGTTAGGTACCCAGTGGATATGTTTATAATGAAAAGTCACACATAGGGCTTTTTCTCATAGAGATAAAAGTTGCTTCAAGAAAATGTCATCACACAAATGTAGACCAGATTGAAAGTTAGCAGAATATGTCTTGCTGGTTATAGTCATAATGGGTTCATACTTGTCTCCTGATTTAGATTTTGGGGGAGGAGTTGGCTGAAGATCCGTGAGGAACACACTGGAGGCATGGAGGCCGACAGACAGGTAGACAGGAGGCAGACAGACAGGACAGTGTCAGGATGGAAAAATTGGGGAGGCTGCTCTCTGACACATTTCTGGCTTCCATGAGAGCCTGACAGATTAACTAATTTTTCAATCACCTTGTTACTTACTTCATGTGTAATTTTAAAATGGAAATGTTCACACCTTTGTAAGCACAAATGTTGAGAGAGACATGGATTTGAATTATTTTATTCAACAAAGTCCTCTGTCTTGGTAGGAGGTAGAACAGAGTTGTGAAGAGCCATGAAGCACTATCACGGTGTCTCTCATTTGTCTCTTTTTCCCTCATGTTAGGTCGTCATTACATCACTCCTGACCTATTGAAATCACATCCCTGTTTCTAGACTTCCTTCAGTGTGATACACTTCAAAGTCTGCCAGAGAGAACTTTAGATGCCATTCAACCAGTCTTAGCAATATGCATGTTGTTAAATTAAACAAACAAGGAGGCCATTAGACTGAGGTATGGCCCTGATGCCCTGTGGTGGCCTGTGTAAGCAAACCAAAACCTAAGCCGTAATAGCCTCAAGGTTATGAAATCAAACGCTAAGGACGGCCAGTCACAAACAGCCAGCTAGGCTTAAAACTACAGCTAATCCAGTAGTTTCCTTTGTGTGCTCCCGCTCTCTGTGAAGTCTTCCCGGGCTCCGTCAGCAGAGAGCTCCTGAACACTTCCCAGTCTGATGCTACCTGTTTCCAATTGATCAATGTTCAAATAAACTCTTAACTTTTTAAATATAACTTACTTTCCCTTTTAACAACATTTTTGGGGTCAGTTTGTACTTTGATCAGACATATATCTTTTGTTTTTAATTTTAATACGGGATAATGTTTTTGAAATTTGTTTCCAAAAGGCTGGAATAAAGTCCAAACACCTTGGCATTTAAAGGCTTCCATGATCTGGTTGCCAGTTTATTATCAGTCGCTCTTCCCTCCAGCCATCGTGAGCCTCTCCACGTTTCTTGTTCATGTCATTTCATTTCCATGTAGGTTGGCTGTCCGTGACTGGAGTGTAGGCACCACGAGGGCTGATTTCCAGGAGTTAGGGCAGTGGGAAGATTTTGAAATGAATGAATCATTCATGAATCATCCATTAATTTGTTTACCTCTTCCTCAATCTCTGCATATCTAAATTCTGTGCTTACTTTAAGGCTCAGATCAAATAACGCTTTTCCAAGGTACTTTCCCAGATTCTGTCACAAAGAAAACTATGTATTTTGAATTCCTATATTTTATTTACGCCTATTTTGTGATACATATTTTTAAAACACTTTTTTACATAGTCTCTAGAATGGAGTCTATATTATAGTTATTTTTGTATTTTCCCTAGACCTTAGACTCACGGTTCCCTAGACTTAGCACATAGTATGCACTTAATGTTCTTTGATTAATGCCCTTTAATAATTAATAATTAAAGTTAAAAGAGAACTAGGAAGTGATCATTGCATGAATTCTTAAATCCCTAGTATAGGTTTTATGTAAACACATATATGAATCTCTTTTTTTATTTAAAGAAAACAGTGGAAATAAAGTTATGGCCAATTTTGCAATCATTTCAATGATTAACAACTTTAATAATAATAATAATAATAGCCGTGCTTTACTGAAAACTGACTCTGTGCCAGGAAATCTAATCACTTAACGTATATTATCATGGATCTTCAAAACTGCCTTGTGAAGGGCCATATCTATTTAAATAATGAGCAAGTTAACTGAGATTTAAAGATTGAGCTAACTCCAAAGCTCTACTCACTAAGCCGTACCTCTTTCGCTCTTTGGGTTCAGGAATACGTCCGGTTAACTGAGTTAAGTGTCTTGTGTGATGTCCATAGTGGTGATACAAACATGACCAAGAAGCCTGGGTACCTACCGTGACAGGCCTTAGTCTCCCCAGCGGGGATCAGATGCCTATATTATTAACAAAGGAAAAAGGAACACTTACTACAACTTTTACTTGAAGTCGCAGAATTTAAGTTCACCCTGGTCACCTTTTTATATAATAATTGAATATTATGAGTAGGAATCTAGTGGTGAGAAAGATTTTGGGGGGCATTCCTAACCGTGCTACCCGATTACAGTTTAAAGACCTGTACACGAGCATCCGGAGGACCAGCAAGTCGCAGGACTGCCTTCCTCTGTGCTGCCTCATTAACCTAACACCCTCACCTACTTTATCTCCAGTCATCCCTGGGATCTGCTAATCGTAATGTCTCTAGGGTCAATGGAAGGTAAAACCACACAGGTGCAAAACAAAGCAAGTGCAGAATTACTGGTTTTATTTCGCAGCATCAGCAGACTTTTGTTCTTATGATTTACTTTTTTGTTAAAAAATATATAAGTTATATATATTTTTGCTAAGTTAATGAAATTTTTACTTTGTAATCATGTAGTGGGTGTTCATTCCATTTTACCTGGGAACCGGGGACCATTACCTCTCTTTCCATTCATTCCCCTAGCTGACAGGACTAGGTAAGTAAGGGACGTTCTAGCTCTTTTGTAACTCTTCTTTCTGCGCCTCTACTCTGTTTCTGTTGGTAAGGAGACTTCCTGCCTTTCCACTTTAGTTCTTCTTTTCGTGCCTCCCAGTAGTAATAATTAACGAATGGAAATTACCTGTTTTTTGTATAGTGATTTATATTTTACATATCCACTATCTTACTTTAGCCTAAAAATAACACTCTGTGGAAGGTATTTTTCTCACCACTTTATAGGAGAGGAGACAGGTCCTTTTCCTTTCAGAATGTGAGAAAAATAGCATTTGTAGCCCTGCCGTCATCAGAGCCATCAACTTCAAGGCTGTATTGTTGCAGCAGGGGACCGGCAGAGAGCAAGCTGAACTCAGGCTCCTACTCTTTGTCTTTTCTCGTACTCATCCGTCAGCACGGCGCTGAGTCAACAGCATGGCCTTTGGACTAGGACAACGAGGGCGCACGTCTTAACCCTGACGCTTAGTAGTTGCACCCTCTTGGGCAAGTTACTTGACGGACCTGAGCTTCAAGTTCCTATTGTAAAAATACATATGAGGATTATGATGATATTTATACCTACTTCAGTGAAATAATAGTTAAAAACTTTTTAATTTCCAAGCTGTGATTATTGTACTTATACTTATCTATTCCAACTAGGTGTATTTTTCCAGTATTCATTCGTTCCTTCAACCAACGTTTGTGTTCACGATATACTAAGCGTTGCGCAGTGAATCAGACACATGCAGCCCTTGCCCTCGGCAGAGAGTACATAGCAGAATGTCCAAGTTCATTTGGATATCAGAATGTACGCAGGCGAGTATATAAGGACATTCAGCTGTTAAAAGGTCAGGGTTTTGGTGGGGAGCCGAAAAGACAATGAACCACAGTAAGGGAGAAGGGACACCAGGCGTAGGCAGCGCTTGCTGCCTTTACTCCAAGCCGAGGAAGTGCTTTAAGGTGGTGGCAGTGATCGACTGCGTTAAATGCCTCTGAGAGTTAGAGTAAGAGAGAGCTGGAGAATAAAACTGTGATTTTGGCAAGATAGATATCACTGGGGTCTTTGATAAGGGCAGCTTTAGTGAAAGGCAGGAGAACAGAAAATTACTACTTGGTACATGCATCTTTAGATCATGATTGCTAGAATTCTTCTGTTCTGAAAGCAACTATTCATCTTTTGATAAAGTGGTTGACTTACTTAAACTGAGCATCTGTAGTACTGCTCTAGACAGACTAAGGCACCTTCTAGCATTTAGCATTGCATCAGAATGGTAAGAATGTGTCCTTCAAACTAGCCTATCCGTTGCTGGCTTTTTTTTTTTTTTCCTATACTTAACATTGAGTATGGCCTAATATCCAAGGACAAAAATTTATCATCCTATCTTGTTTTCCCAGTATCCAGCATTTCATAATATTTGAATAAAAAACAACTGCTGGTCTGATAAGTTGTTCAATATTTTGAGTGTTTTATACTATTTTAAGGAACTCATGTGTAACTATTTTAAGACATCTTTTAACACGTGACACTTATTTTGATTTCTTATAAAGTAACCAACAGACCAGCAAATGTGAGTAAAGTGCTAAGTGAATAGGGTTTTCTGGCCTTAAATATTAAAGTGCATAACGACTTCTGGCATTTGCTTTCTTGTTTGGGGAGAATGTTGAGAGGTATTATGTTTTTTTATTTTTTTTACTTGATTTTAGAGAGAAAGGAAGGAAAGAGAGAGAGTGAAACATTAATTTGCTGTTCGAAACATTCAGACACTCATTGGTTGAATTTTGTGTGTACTCTGACAGGGGATTGAACCCACAACCCTGGTGCATCAGGATGATACTCTAACCAACTGAACTACCCAACCAGGGCCGAATGTTGAAAGATTTGAAAGATGGTGTGTGAGTTTCCCTTTGAGCTTTATGGTCAGGGCTCGGGTATCTAACTTGGAAGAGAATCATCCTTATGTTTGACACAGGACACAGGAACTCTCTCTAGAGGAGGTTATAAATGATATTTCAGCCTGAATTGTTTTTTTCAAATTGCTAGAGTCAGATAATACATTCAGAGAAATTGTGGGACTTCTTTTAAAAAGGTTTAAAATTTTGCTTCCATTAAATAATTACGAAAAAAGAATTTGTAATAAAATCTGTGATTGCAATATGCGGAATACCTGGCATTTGATTGTGGTGATTTCTCCGTGTTATTATAAGCATATGACAGAAAAGAAATCTAGTATCTTAATTTTAGAAAACAAATTAGACGAAGATTTAGAGTACAGCTAGGATTGTTTTGTTTTGCTTTTAATTTAAGTGCAAGTATTTTGTAAGTGAATGAAGCAAGGATTTATTTTTCCATTAAAGCCTTATCTTAAATCTTCTTTATTAATATATAGAGATACAGAATTGGTTTTATTGGTGACAAAAAACAAATCTTTTCAACATTTGAAAAGAAAAAATGCTACTGCTTATCATTTTGATTTGTAAAGAGATTTGTAAAAAATGAATCTCACCAAGATTTTTTCCCTTGTGAAATGTCGTTAGATGAGAACAGTTTCTAAAGCTAGTGGCTGTCTTTATCTGCTTTCCTTGCCAAGTGTGATAATAACAAGCCTTTCACCCCGGGCTGAGTTACCTGCCTCATGTAGATGGACCATAAGCAATTCAGACCATTGCTTCGTTATGTGAGACAGAGTATGTTGTTATTAGACTCACAGTACCATTTACACAGAGCCTTTATTCAGAGCATCTGTAAGTGCTTGCCTATCATTGAATATTTGCCATGAATCCATAGGGTGAATGCTTTGAAGCTATTTCCTTCAAATAGAAGCCATTCACCAACAGAGAAATCGTAGCTATCATGTTTGAAAGTATGTAAGTAGATAGGAAAGAAATAAGGCCTCCAGTTCACACAATGTGCCATTTCTTTGTGTGGATTCCTTTGGGGAATACTATTTTCAAAGGCATAGGTAGCATCTACAGAAGATAGCAAGAGCAGATCATTTGCTTCTCACGGCTCACATGTGCTAAGACTCTCAGGAAGATTTTCCCTGGGCACATGCATCAGTTTAATAATGATTGCTGCCAGTTGGTGGCTAGACATCAGACTGCCAGCCTACTCAACAGCGTTGCCATCTGCTATTTGGATTCACAGTGTGCTGCTGCTCCACACCACCTCATTAAGAACGGGACCCTTGTGAGCCATAGACAGTGGCTCATTCAAGCGAGCTGAAGCGAGCGCCTCCCAGGCCGCCTCAGCGGAGGACGCGCAGGTCTTACTTTATTTGGAAATTGCTCTGTTCTGATCATGCAGCTGAGTTCACTGTCTCCGATCATTTAGGTGTTGCTCTCTCCAGCCAGCTCCTTGTTTCAAAATGGTGTGGAAGTACAAAAAATGCTTGTTTCAAAGATTTATAAAAAATATTTATTTCATGTTTTCTGGTGATACCATTATATCTTGAAATGCTATTTGTCACTGGCTTGCCAAACACAAATATTTTAATAAGGTAAGCGTATTATAACTCATTAGACTTTTTTTTGGTATTTTCTAGCTCTGAAATTTTTCAGTTTTGTAAATATCCTACTGCCTAGCTTTTATTTCCTAGAAACTGATTTTCAAAGGTTTTCTTTAGGCCTTTCGCTTTTCTTCTTTCATTAAATACCCAAAGACAGCTGCGAAGGCAAAATATTTGCATTTGTCAGACAGAAATGATGTCATTTTATACACCACTGACCCCACCTTAGAGATTTAAGTATTTTTAGAGGAAAAATAAAATTTATTTGTGTAGACTATGTCATATTTAGAGTCTCTCTATTTACATCAATAGATAATGGATTCAGTAGTACTTTAAGAATTAGACGTCAAAAATTATATCTCAAAGTTGGGTTGGTTTCAAATTTCACAGGAATTCATAGGCTGGTATTGAAGCCTCGGGCACCCCTCTCCCACTCCCCACCCAAGTACTTACCCCGTTCTCACACCTGAATCCAAAATTGTGTTTCTTAAGCCTCATGCTTGTTAGGTACTCTGTGAAGAAAGGCTTTGGTGGGCATACAGAATTGGGAAAAGAGACATCTCAGACGAGGCTCTCCAGGATTCAGACTCTGAGATGTAATTTGACCTGCACGGTGCTTGTTTATTAAGAAGAGCTCTCAGGACCAACACTTGATTAGGTAAAGGGAAAAGCTGATTTGTAATGTGGGTTCTACAAGCAGCGGTGGCCAACACCACAGAGAACTCTGGAGTTGAAAAAACCTTCGGAGTTGTTCTGAGATGGGGAAGAGAACAACTCCGTGCTTTGCACGGACAAATCACTGGATATGGGCAACCCCATGAAGGGGTGTGCTTAGGTGAGGTGGTTCTGTGCAGTTGAGGGAATCCCCATAGAGGGCTACAGCTGCAGGGTGCCTGCTGACAGCACTCCCAGCAAATGAGCAAATCTTTCCTTGAAGGGGGATCTGGGCTGTATATCACGATGCTGCCATATGGGCCAGATCAATGTATCCCTTTTGGGGAGTGGCGCTAAACATTCACTTGATCTTAGCCAAAAGGCTGAGAAGTGATGCAGGAAACGTTCACACAGGAATGGCTTTGAGAATCTCGTACTAAAGAAACATTCCAACATTGTTTCCTTCCTAACATTAATTCTTATTCTATGGAACTAGTGTTCCATGGGACATAATTTGATAGATGTCTCTCTAATCTTCCGGGGCCTTGCAATTTGTGTTAAAAGATCTGAATACAGAGAGTTTGCTCCAGATTCCTCTGCCCAGCAAGTCCTGCTTGAAAACTTTGTTGTTGTGATACTAGCTGTGGGCTTGCAAGTCGCACACTCAGGTGTGTGGGGAAATGGCTTTATTTTTCCATAACTGAACTTAATTTACAAGCTCTCATCCTGCCCGGCTGTGTCTGCACACCTCTCACTCCCAAATCCTTAACTTCAGTCATTTTTCAGGTATACAGACATTATGTTTTAAAATGATTTAATACAACATTATTTCCTCTTCTACTCAGGATTGCAGCTAAGCTCCAAGGGACTTAAGTCATGTCCTAGCCTTGGGGGATACATATGATTCTTGATTAGCATCTGTCCATAGCTGGCATGAATTGAGGTTAACACTGTTCTTTTCTGGTCTTTACAGCATCACCCTCCATGCTGACATCTGATGAGATGTCTGTGTTTCCGTTCAGCACCTCTTCAATGAATTCACACTGCATCCTAGGCTAAGAAGGACTGTCAGCTCTTGGGGTCATTTTCCAAATGTTTTCAATCTCACCAAGACAAATATCAGCTTTATCCTGTGGCCCCACAAGGTCTGTGAAGTAGTTTAGGATCTATCTGCGTACTCAGTGCAGATATTTCTACTCCAATTTCTAAAACCACAGTGTCGAAACAATGCTATGGAACTTAAGATAATCAGACAGGAGGTAGGTTGCTGGTTTCTACAGTCTTCTGTCATGTACATTATTTTCTGGGGCTTCTATCATGCTCTAATTTAGAATATTGACTCTCTCTTCAGAGACCCTCAGAAGCAGTTAACTCTTTCGTTTTTTTAAATAGAAAAAAATTTTAAAGATTTTTATTTATTTACTTTTAGAGCCCTAAAAACTGCATCACTTCTCGGCCTTTGGCTAAGATCAAGTGAATGTTTAGCGCCACTCCCCAGGCCTGACTGGGACTCAAACCAGCGACCTTTTGCTTTGTGGGATGATGCCCAATCAACTGAGCTATACCGGTCAAGACTTTGCAAGTTCATTTTGATGAATTTTCTATGGCCTCTTTTCCTCAGGACATGAAGCTTACAGTCTAGTTTGAGGGGGCGTATGAGTTTGAGTGGGGGATAAGTGCTGGGGCAGGAACAAAGCATTTGCCTCTGGAGAAAAATACCCAGTTTTACTCCTCTCTTCTACCACATTATTCTATTAGTTTATTTTTATGCAAACACTATTGTCTTAATTGCTGTAGCTTTACGGTGTGTCTTGATATCTGGTAGTATAAGCCTTCCATCTTGTTCTTTTTCAAGACTATTGGCTGTTCTTAGTCTTTTTTATTTCCATATATGTTTTAGAATCAGTTTGTTTATTTTCTCAAAAAAAAAACCCAAAACACCCTGCTAGGATTTTGTTTAGTTTTGCATTCATTCTATAGGTAAATTTAGAGCAAATTAAAAGTATTGATTTTTAAAATATTGACTTTTTCTTCCATTAATGTTGTTTATATTTCCATTTATTTAAATCTTTAAAAATTTATTTTCACACTATTTTATAGTTTTCCATGTAGAAAAATTTAAATATTATAATTGCTTTATTTCTATGTATTTAGTGTTTTTATTACTATTGTAAACTTAAAGAATTTATTTGTCCAATTGACACAGTACAAGGATGTATAGTTCAGTTGATTTTGGTAGTGATCCTGTATCACATGATATTTTGACCATGATAAATTCACACAGTCCTTCTTACAGTTTATTGATAAATTACTTCAGATTTTCTACATATACAATCATGAAGTAAAACCTTATTTCATTTCTTTCCAGTATGTATTTCTGCATCCTTTCTCTCCCTCACTCTCCTTCCTTGTCTTGGCGAGGACCTCAAGTGCAATGTTGACTAGGGGTGATGAGAGTGGACATCTTTGCCTCAATCCCAGTACTGCGGGGAAAGGCTCTGTGTTCACCACTGAGTATTACGTTGGTTGTAGATTTTTAGTTGGAACCCTTATCCGGTTAAGAAAATTCACTTCTATTTTTCATTTGCTGATAATTTATAATGTTAATGAGTATTGATTTGTCAACTGCTTAGTCTGTGTTTATTGAATTTATCATATGGTTTTTCTCATTTAATCTGTTACATGATAAATTACATTAATTAATTTTTAAATGCTAAACCAATATTATGATGTATTAGCCTTTTTACATATTATAAATTCTATTTAATAATATTTAATAATATTTTAGCATCTATTTTTGTGAGATTTATTGGCTTCTGAGTAGGAAAGAGTTAAGTGACTAGCCTCCAATTAATTTCTCTTCTGCAAACATCTTGGGGGATGTTTCCAGGAAAGAAAGAAGGCAGGTAACCCAGGCTAATCTCCCTGTAAACATTTTGATAGTGGACTTCAGGTAAATAAAGTAATATTAATTATTAGGAGGCAATTCCTTTTAGCAGGATGTCCCTGATTCAGGATTGACTATGGTAAACAAAACCAGAATCTAGGAACTTGCTGAGCATGGCTTCTGGGAAATTCACGATTTCCTGGGCATAAAATAGAGAAGCGTCATGACATAAAAGATTCCATGCTGTGTGAGGTGGCCTCACTTAGAGTACATATCTTTCCAGCTTGGCCTCATAGCTCATCGAACGAAAGAAGGAAGGACCCGGAAAGCCATAGGCACTGTCCAGGACTCCTCTCTGCTTTGCCTGACTCCCTGAGTCCTTGTATTCTTGGCCTTCTTAGCAAAACTTTATAATGCAGAAAATCTCTTATTCCTGTGAGTCTTTGAATCTGATTAAACAGTCCTCTCTTTATGTTGGCTGCCTTTATAAAATTTTCCCTTTTTGCGATATCCTTGTCAAGTTTTGATATCAAAATTATATTTGTCTCATAAAAGAAGTTGGGAAGTAGTTGTGTTTTCCTATTTAGTAGAAAAATTGTGTAAGCTTATTTTTTCTTCTTCTTAAATGTTTGGAAGAATTTACCAATGTAGTCATATGGGCCTGCATAACACTTTTTGGAAACCTGTGGACTTCCCCATGGTGGAAGATGCTGCAAAGACCCCTCCACAGCAAGGCGACAGGTAGGTGCCCGCTCATGAGATGCCTTAATCTTCTCTCCTGGCTGCTGGGCAGACCACTTGAGGTGAATCCAGCATAACCTCATTTGGAAAGTGCTGGGCCTGATAAAGGATGAAAAAGATTACACTTTGAAGGCGCTACAAGAAATAGCCTAACCACCGAGTCAGGGGAGTATTTCTGGGATTGGATTTTGAGGGTGCTTTATTTAGGGGACCAGAATATAAGACTACAGAAACAAGAACTTATTTATTTAGGGCTACTTTATTGGGACACAGGATTTATCATCTTAGCAAGAACCCCAGGGGATGGGACAAACTCACCGATAAGAGTATGAAGACTGATATCATTATGGCCAACACTGAGTGAAATGGAAGTGCCCAGTTGTCCTGGTAAATTGTAGGAAAAATAATAAAGAGTCCGAGAGAAGTGGTCGTGCTGGATTGGGTATATCATGAGGCGAGAAAACCCACCACATGATTTTGTTCCAAAGCAGGGCCCAGAAGACACATGATTCTCTAAGGCCACCGAGGATGTGCTTGTGAGAAGGCGCAGCATTGTGGGTTCAGGGGGCAGCTGTCCTCTCTAGACCAGGGCTGATCGTGGGTGAGGTGCTCACGGAGCTGGGCTTGTTGACATCATTCAGGGATGATGTCATAGCACCAGTATAAAGCAACAGAGGACTGGTGCTTAGCTATCCAAAGCCAAGAGGCCATAATTACTGTAACGACTGGTAAAGTTGGAGGGGCAGGGAGGGGGATTTGAACCCCAGGATGTTTTGGAGATGACCGATTGAACATATCACTGCTATAGCCAAAACAGATGGACAAGTAACAAAAATGCTGCTTAACATTTATAACCAGTAAAGTAAAAATGGGAAAGGAAGAGCATGAGGGCATTGGCCCAATGAAATGTCACAATCCCTTGTTCAGTTCCCAGACCTGAGGCAGTTTTCAGATATGGAACCTGCAGATAGAAATGGCGGCTGGGTCCTTCAGAGGAAAGACCCTGCCATGCAGTGGCAGGGATATACTATGATGAGTCTCTAAGTTCTTTTCTAAATGAATGTGCGGCCAACTGCTAGGATGACAGTACACTGAGAAAGGGAATATCCAGTCATTTCAAGGACTACCGGACGTAAGATCTGTGTTGACACTGATACCTGAAGACCCAAAGCAGCATAGTGACATCCCGTTAAAATAAGACTCATGGGGACCAGGTCCTGTGGTACCGGCTAAAGCCTGGCTCACGATAGACACATTGAGCCTGGGAACCCACAGTTGTTCACGTCTGCCATGTCTCTGTGTATAATTGGCAGTGACTGTACCACAACATGAAGCCTTTGGTGGTTGAGGTAAGACATCACAGTGGGGAGAGCCCAACAGCAATGTCTGAAACTCCTCCTTATCCCAGCCAATAAAGGGAATCAAAAACATTTTGGCTCAGATGGGGCAGGTGGAGCTTATTGGTGGTCCTCATCATTTTTCCATTCGCTTTGCCAGTCCGGGCTTTGAAGGAACTGGGCAGAAGGGCTCCCTAACCCAGCACTAGCCCTGATCGCAGCTGCAGAGGCGGCATCGTTCATTACGAGAAATTAAGAAGGGTTCAGTTTTGTGACCCAGTATCACCCCAATAAACTCGATAAGAAAGAAAAGCTCAGGTACATAGTATGTAGCCAATGAACTGCTGAAGGTGTTCTTTTCAATTCCAATTAGGAAAGAGGACCAGACACAGCTGGGTACATTATAGCTATGTCCGGGAATGGCCCTGAAGGACAATGGAAAGGGCAACTATTTCTAATAAATGTAGCTGTGAATGGTATACCCCATCATGTACTCTGTGTGGGTAACTTGTTCGAGATGAGAGTATGTACAGTTTCCTGGGCAGTGGCTAATGGCTTGGCCATTTGTTCAGGGGTGTGGATGGAAAAAGACTAGAAAATTATAAGGAAGTCTGATGCAGATATGGGAGGACAGGCATGCAGAAGTAGACATAGAGTTTGAAGGCTTTTGTTTGGCGCGTTAGTGCCCACCAGAAAGCAGCCATCATGGATCGGGTACTTAGCACTTGGCCCGTTGAGATTAGCCAGACTTTGTTATCAGACCCTGAAGTGTCATGACAAGGACATGAGTGAGGTGGCTACAGTGGCAGAGGTGGAAGTTATAAGTGGGCTCAACCCATGGACTCTCACTTATCAAGGCTGATCTAGCCACCACAGCCTCTGAAGGTCCATGCTGTCAGCCACAAAGACCATCACTGAGCCCTCAACATGGCGCTGTTCCTCAGGTAGACTAAATGGGCTCATGGTGGCGAGCCAACTACAGTGTATCTCTTCCGTCCTAGAAGGGCCAGTTGTTTGTTCTTACAAGGATAGAACCTAGTCTAGGTCTGGGTTTGCCTTTACTACCTGCAGAGCCTCAGCCAGCACCACTATAAAGGACTTCAACCACTTCATCATGAGGAAGGTGCAACAGTGGTCCCATGACCATGGGATCCCCTGTTCTTATCACATGCTACACCACCCTGCAGCCTCATACATGCAGCCACTCATGGAATGCTACAATTGTCTCCCAAAGGTACAGCTAAAGTATGAGCTTTGAGGCAACATTCTGAAGGACGGGCTGTCATCTTTCAGAATACAGTGTGTGCATTAAACCAGGGAGCTCTATGATGCTACGTGCCCAAAAGGATTATGAGTCAAGTGTGGCAGCAAAAGGAGTGGCATCACTTAAAACACTTCTAATGACTTTTTATTGAGAGTATTGGTGCTTTCTGCCCTGAAACTCTGGCCTTTGCAAGCTTAGAGGTCGTGGTTCCCAAAGAGGGCATATTCTTGCCAGGGGCTACAGTGGGTCCCACTGAACCACAAGAAGTGGCTGCCACTAGAACACTGTGTATTCTCTGTGCCCAGGTGTGTGCAGGTGAGGAGTCACCATAGTCATAGAGTAATTGCCCACCATGAGCAGGGCACTGGGGGCCTCTCCACAACGGGACAGGGAAGGGTGGGTCCCAGGTTGGCCACGCGGTGCCTCTTCCTGCTCCTTTGTCTCACTGTAATCAAACAGGCACACGCGGCAAACTTAAGTCCAAGAAGGGGGTGATTACTAAGGGTTCAGAACTCTCAGGAATGAAAGTTTGCATCACATCATCAAGTAAACCACCAAGAATCCCTGAGGCGACCGTAAATGCGAGGGGATTCCAAAATGGGATCGCGGAGGAAGGAGGGGAAGAGGACCACTGGCAGCCCTGGGGTTAGTGACAGTGGATGTAGTTTCAGCCTGCTAACCAACTCTCCTCTGCTACGTCTTTCCTCCAAGAGATAGGCTCTCTCACTGCAATCATGGAGGTCTTTTCCCCTGAATAGTGGTGAGTAGCACAAGGGGTGGACTCCGGCCTCCATGCAAGTGCCCCACCCAGATCTCCTGCTGAGGGGCTTAACTGACTGGGGGCCCCATCTGCTGCTTTCTGAGTTCATTGATATTTTCATGCCAAGGCTACAGCTCCCGTGAGTTTTTTCCCATCAGAACAATGAGCAGAGCAGGTATACTAACGCAGGCCCTCTCCTGTGTGCAAGGGGGCTGCTCTGAGGGGCAAGTTTCATCAGTCCGACCTTAAACTTTTGTGCTACAAGACTGTGCTACAGTCTGAGACTCTTGCTGCTCCACCCACCTTCTTCCCCTCTTTCCTTCAATGGGGTTAGACATGCAACAGTCTGTAAAATTCCTCCTCTGGCTTCCTTTCTATTTCAGCCGTCAGAGGCATTTCCCCAAATAGATCCCTTGTAAATCTATTTTTGCATGTGCATCTTGGAGGACCTGAAATAACACACACTTGGACTTGTTCTGACAGGTAGGTAGCTTGTGTATAAGCTTCATAATATTGAGGCTTGTTTGCCGGGTGTTTTTGTTTGTTTGCTTTGGTGGCATGTCTAGTGTAGATTTACCGTCAGACTTACACGAGGTGTAATCTTCCTGAGATCCCAGTGAAACGTCTGGAGTTCTGAGTGAGGACTCTCTAGGAAGGCTGGATGCAAGTTAAATGTTTCCTTCTTGCGCTCGTTTTGGGAATTGTTAAGCTTAGTGTTCAGCAACTGACACAAATGCATCTATCTGTACACTGATTTCTGCAGTTTTTATCTTCATACTTTCCCCTTCACCTATACTCTACTCTGAAAATCAAGCCGTCTCGGTCTCATTCAGCTCCAGCCTTGGTCTCCTCAGCTCAGCAAGAGAGCTCTGCTCTGCCTAAGCTTCTCCTCCCGCAGCGCGATCCAGCGCTTAAACCTAGGGAGGCCGGGCAACTGCGGTCGCCTCGTTTCCTTCCCTCTGTGACCAGTCGTTTGCTGTCAGCTGTCTGATGTTTGAAAAGCAGCTTCAACACTTTTTTTTTTCCTGGCTTCTGGGAACACCAATAGCCATTCTTTCTGTGAAGTTTTTAATGTATTTAGAGCTATAAATTTCCTGTTTGCTTTCACAGAATCCCACAAGTTTTAATATATTGTATTTCCATTAGAATTTATTTCAAAATATTTTCTGAATTCCATTGTGATTTAGTTTGACTCATAGATCATTCAAAGTGAGTTCCTTAAATTATAAGCATTTGGAAATTTTTGTCTTTACTTAATTGATTTTTCGGTCTAATATATACTTGATATTATTTCATTCTTTGGAAATTTGTTGAGACTTGATTTATGATCAGTCGAATGGTCGGTTTTGGTAAATGTTGAATGGCAAACCTTAAAAGAATATGTATTCTGAAATTTTTGGATATCATGTTTTATATTATGTCTTATTCAAATGCAAAGTGCCTGTACTTAGCAAATAGTAACTCAACACACGTTGAATTGAGTGACTCAACGGTTCTATCCTATTGGCGGCAATTCCAGATCAAAAAAGAGAGGATGATGACATCACAGGGTGTGGGCACAGAGAGAACTATTTTTGGTAAGGTGGAGCCTCCTAGAGGAAGGTGGGATCAAAGCATGCAGCTTCCCCCACTCCAACCAATGTTAATGCCAGCCCTTTATGTCATAAAAATTATCCCAATACTTTCCCTTCCTCTGTTTCTACCAATTTTCCTTTCAGTGGTTGTAAGCTCTGTATCACTAGTGCTATGTGACAGTAGAAAATAGTATCTCAGGAAAAGTAAATGACATTGATTTATAAGATTCACAGAGATAAAATACAAAAGGTTAATTTTATTTCTCCAGACTTCACGATTAAGTTGGTCTGAGATTACGTGAATTTAGAAGATATCCAGTATCTTTATTCAATAATCCAATTATTCAAATGGAATATTTAAATTTTTTTCCAAGCTGTCATGTTCTATTTCTCATAAACATCCCTCTAATAAATTTAACCCTTCTGCCACCCTTGTGCTGGACATTGACATTTCGTCCAGCACAAGGAAATACAGAAAGAGGGGAGGAAATGGGTTCAGACAAAGCTAACGGCACATTCTGTAGACTTTGTCTCCCATCTCTTCACCTTCCGATTCCAGCCCCAGCTCAGCTGAGCAGTTCAGGGTAGGTTTCCCCCTGCTCTGTGCTGACAGTGCCTCACTTCCAGATGCACCAGCAGCCCAGCTTCCTGTCCCAGGGCTTCTCTGATGTGAAGGTGTGTGATGCTCCGGTACCAGTGGGGCTCTCCCGGCTTTGCACAGAGGTGGAGGGATTAACACCAGTGGGAGCATCCTTAATGCAGAGGAGATGGTTGCTGAGAGATAACTGCTTCTCCCTTTCAACCCTCAGGTGGACAGTCTGAGACAAAGTTCAGTAAGACTCCTGAGAAGGTTCTTCAATAAGAAACCATTAACAGTGGTGGACACTTGATAACACTACCTTGCTTTGCTTGTACTTCCTTTCCCTCCCCCGACCCTGCCCCTTCACTCCTCGGTCTCCCATTCCTGCTCCCTAGGATCATACTCTCCAGTGTTTGCCTGTGTCTCAGGTTCTGCTTTCAAGAATAAACTAGATTAAGACAGTAGGTAAGTAGGTTGTTGGTAGATTATATAATGCAGGAATATAATTTTTCTCGAGTCTTTAGAAACACTTATTCAGTTGGCAGCACAGTTTATGGTAATTCGATGAGTTTCCATCTTTTTCCTTTTTGAAAGTTCATCCTCCCTTCTGAAGCCTGACCACCTGAAGAAAAAGAGTTGGTACAAATTACTCTCTTATTGAAGAGGCAAATTTCCTGGTGATGATAGTGTTAAGCGGTTTGGTTGGATACTCCAATCTAATAAAGAGAGGCAAGCCCTCAGTGTGCTTTATCAGGTGGAACTTTTTGTTGCTTTAGAAACAACCATATCACATTCCTTATTCTTCTTGGTAAAAGCCTGGAGCTTTCACTACTAAATCCTTTATGCTGTGAAACTCAAACATACCTTAAAAATATAAGTTATTAGAATACTATCAGGGCTTTCTTATTCATGAAAAACTATGAAAAAATACCCTAAAAGATATAGGGGTTATTAAGAAGAAATTAAGGCCAGCCCTGAGAAAAATGTTAACAATGATAAATTTTTACAAATTCTAGGTACCGAAGAAACCAAAGAGAACAAAACTGGTGAATTCCCCTCCCCTCTCACTAGAACTTATATGCTAGTGCTGTGGAAAGTGAGACAATAAGCAAATTAAATAATTAAAATACATAGCATTTCAAATAAAAGATATAGATAAAAAATAAATGGGTGAAGGTTGTCAAAAGGTACAAACTTCAGTTATAAAATAACTGGGGACATAGTGTATAGCATGGTGACCAAAGTTAACAGTGCTGTATTGTATATTAGAAAGTTGCAGAGAGTAGACCTTAAAAGTTCTTATCACAAATAAAGACATTTTTATAACTATCTGTGGTGATCATTTCACAATATATACAAATATAGAATAATGCTTTACAACTGAAATTAATATAATGTCATATATCAATAATATCTGAATAAAAAAAATCAACTGGGGATGGGGAAAAGAATGAGCAAGTTTTTTGTTTTGTTTTGTTTAATCTGTAAATCTCTCAGAGAAAATGACATTTGCACACAGGCCTGAGGAAGAGACAAGAGTCAGACATATGGGTACTTGGGGGAGGAGCATTCAGGAAGATGGAAAAGAAATCCTAAAAGCTCAGCTTCACTAAACATTAAAGCTCTGAGATGGAAAGAGGCCAGTGTTGTTTGGAAGATGTAAGCATCAGAAGCTGAGGTTAGAAAAGGCTTGGAGAAAGGAAGCAGTAACAAATCATGTGAGAGAAGGCTTCACCATGGATGCAGGGCCATCCTACACGCTGACGGGATATTTTGAAAAACCGTGAAAACATCTGGTATTATTATGACTGGGTGGTAGGTACTACTGGCCTTTACCAGGCAGGCAATATTTATGTTCAAAGTACAGGAATGCTCAGGACAGTTCCACCCAACAAAATATTTTTCTACATTTTGTCCAACTGTAAAATGTCCTGCTCCTTATTCATGCAGATGTAAAACTTTATTTATGCTAACTTCTAAATTCCATTCAGGCAGGCTAAGTTACTGGAATCAACTCTTCATGGAAAACAAGCAGATATCCTGGATAAAATATATTTGATCAAATTTGGAAAGCTTTTGTGAATATTTTTTCAAATATTTTTCTCCCCCATACTCTGTCTGCCTTATGGGAGCTCAATTTCAATTATGCTAGAGAACGCTTGATACTATTCTGTAAGCCAGGGATGATGATTTCTATGACCTGTCTTCAAGTTGAAGATCCTTTCTACTATTGTGCCCAACCTACTGATAATCCCATCAAATCATTTCAGATATTGTATTTTTCCAGTTCTGGGACTGCCATTTTGTTCTTCTTTTTTAAAAATATACTCTCTCTTAAAATTTCCTATCTCTTCATCTATTGTATCTTATTTTTAGTAAGACTTCTTCTATACTTGTCATCTTTATTTTAAAGTCCTTGTTTACTAATCCCAAAATCTGTACTGATTTATGACAACGGTGACATTTAGAGCAGTGGGAAAAGGATGGTCTTTTCAAGGAATGGGCCTGAGTCAGCTGGAGAGCTATATGAAAAAAATTTAACCCGACTTCACATCATACTCCAAAATCAATTCACATAGCAGATTTAAATGTTCAAAAGAAAAACAGTATATTTTTAGAGGGTAACACAGGAGAATGTCCTTGTAGGCAATGATTACTTAAACAGGATAGCAACAGCAGTATCCATAAAGGCAGACTGATAAATTACACTTCACTAAACATGAAAAATTTACATTCAGTCAAATTTAACAATGAGATGGTTAAAATACAAGCCACAGGCTATGAAAAGGTGTGTGTTGTGTGTGTGTGTGTGTTTGTAGCACTCAAGCGAAAACGGACTCACATGTAAAATATATAAATGAAGCAGAAAAAGACAAACAACTCAATAGAAAAACGGAGTAGAGAATCAAGAGACACTGTACTAAAGAGGATTTCTAAAAGACTAATAATCACGTAAAAAGATGCTTTTTTTCATAGTCAGAGAAATACAAATTGCGAAGACACGGCCACCAAATGCTGGCGAGGGTGCAGAGCAATGAGAACTCGTCATGCGCTGCTGGAGGGTGTGTACATTTGAAAAACCGTTAGTCACTGTCAATGACAGCTAATGACAAGCAGAGCCTGTGTCCCAGCTATTCCACTTTTAGGTATATAGCCCAACAGAAATATGTATCTCTATGTGAAAGATTTGTTTTCATGGATACATGTCATACACTGTAGTATCACCTATCATTATCTCAAACCTGGAAACAGCATGAATATCTAATAGTAGTGTAAGAGACTAGTCACAAGATACCCCATATTATATGATTCCATTCTTGTGTAATGTCCAGAATAGGCAAATACATAGAGACAGAATATAGATTAGTGCTTGCTTGGGGGGTGCAGAGAATTGTGGTGGGGCATGACAGCTAAAGAAGAATGGAGTTGTTCTGAGGTGATGAAAATGTTCTAAAATTGACTGTGGCAACAGTTGCACCTGTCTGTGAGTATATACTAAAAAAATCCATTGAGCCCTGGCTGGTGTGGCTCAGCTCATTGCCAGCCTGCAAACCAGAGGGTCACTGGTTGGATTCCCAGTCAGGGCACATGCCTGGGTTGTGGGCCAGGTCCCCAGTAGGGGGTGCGAGAGAGGTATCCGCACATTGATGTTTCTCTCCCTCTCTTTCTCCCTCCCTTCCCCTCTTTCTAAAAATAAATAAAGTCTTAAAAAATATTTCAAAAATCCCACTGAATTGTACAATTTAAATGGATGAATTGTATGGTATCTGAATTATATATCAATAAAGGTGAAATTAATAAAAAATGGCATAAAGGAAAATAAATTGTGGCATACTCATATAATTGAATGCCATACAGCATAAAATAAAGTAATATTTTTTCAAAAGGTCTGTTACAGGGAACAACACAGGTGAATCTCAAATATAATATGAAGTGAAAGAAACCAAAACCTACTGAATATTTACTGAATAATTCATTTCATGTGACATTCAAAAACAGACAACACAATCCATGTATTTGAGGATAAGACAGTGGCACCCTTATCTGGGTAAGGGGATAAACGAAGCTAGGAACTGTTTCTTGATCTCTGCTGTGGTTCCAAGGATATGTTTGTGCTAGTCTTTGAAAGTTTATTGCAGTGTATACTTCTAGTTGGCCCACTTTTCTCTATTTGATACTTCAACAAAAGTTGATTAAGAAATATTTTTAAAAATCCAGTTATTCAGTAAGTTGTCCTATTAATATGCATTGAAAAAATGAACTAAAGGAATAAATATTGTAGTAGTTATTTTTCATGGGTTGGGATTATAGAGAATTTTTATTTCCTTCTATATATTCTTCAGCATTTTCCAGATTACCATAGCAGACATATGCTACCCTTATCACTAGAAAAAATGCTACAAAAATACAATTGTTTGTAATACACCTGTGTTGCTTTTATCCTAATTTATTCACAATGTGAGTACCTCCGCTTTGGTCCTAGATAGGAAGAAACTGTCATTTTAAAGTAGGGTGTGGCTACTGGTCTGGGGTGGGGGGTTCCTGGTGGCCTGGCTGCCTGCCAGGAGCTCACCACCAGCAACCCAGAAGGAAGGAGGAGCAGAGGTGCAGGTGCATGGACCTAAAAGATTCTGAACTAATGCTGGGCAGGTGGGTCACAGTCCTCATGGAAGCTGAGTTCTTACTGCAAAACTGTGGTTAGTATCCCAAGCTCCAACCTCCTTGCTGGGTAATGGGAATGATCACACTGTCATCCTCATATTTTTGTAAGGCCAGGAGCTAAGAGCTGTTTTTACATTTTTATGAGGTTGTTAAACAAAGAAAAGTTAAAAACAAAAAACAAAAAAACTAAATAGGCAACAGGGACTGGTCCTGGATTGAAAATCCTAAAATATTTGCTATCCAGCTCTTTACAGAAAAAGTCAACTCTTTGATTAAGAGACTCAGGCTGCGAAATCTTGAGGTTTTTTGGAATGTTACCTGGGTAAGCGCTCCAGGCGAGAAGCCCGGGTGTGGAACGAGCCTGCCTCGGCACTTCCCTGCAGTGGTACCACAAGATGTAGTGCCTCCCAGGCTCGTCAGACACAGGAAGTCGGCATCCGCTACCGAGAGTGCAGAAACTCACCTCTGGGAGTCCAGCTTGCAAGGGGATGGCCCCGCATCGCGGGCCCACACACAACTGGCTCCTCCTGGCGGGGGCTCCGAAAGGATGAGCGATGCTCCCTGCCGCCCTCGGCGGATCACAAGAAAGGTTTCCGAGCTTGAGTTGGGGAAGCATTGTCGTCAGCCCGGAGAAGCCAACCCCCCACCGCGGTAGTTCCCTTTCCTCTTCTCCCGGGTGGGCAGCTGCGCTGCACTGCGCCGCCAGCCAGCCAGTCTGTAACTTTTGAAGCTGTGCTGCGTGGGTGCGGCTGGCCGCTCGGCGCACGCGCAGAGGCCTCTGCAGCGCGCTCTCACCGCGCAGGCTCTGCGGGTCAGCCTCGCCGGGGAGGAGTGCGACCCTCCGGGTCCCCAAGGCTGGAGGGAAGCCAGGGCGGAAGGACATGGACAGTGTTTTTGCTGAACATTATGAGAGTTAGTTGTGCACTTCGTAACCCTTCACTTTTAAATATTACCAACATTTGATCTGCGCTAAAGACAATTTCATTTAATTCAGTCTACCATCTCAGTACCTGTCCACTAAGAATAGGGGTTCTCTTAAATCAGGGTTTCTCCATCTCAGCGCTACTGGCGTTTTGGACAGGATGAGTCTTTGTTGTGGAGGGAGGGGAACGGTCTTGGGCATTGTGCGATGTTGAGTGCACTCCTGGCCTTTATACACTAGATGCCAGTAGCAAACCTCCCCTCCCCCAGTTGTGACAACCAAAAATGTTTACAAACATTACCAAGTGTATGTGTGTGAGAGTGGGACAAAATCGCCCTTAGTGAGGACTACTGCCCTACAGAATCACAGTGCAATATCCTTAGGAAATAGTTCATTAGGTTCTTCAGACATAGGAAGTCGGAATCCACTACACACTGTCAAATTAGTAAATGTAGTCTATATTCGAATTTCCTCAATTGCCCCCCAACCTCCGCTCCAACGCCGGAAAAAAAAAATACCTTGCTTATCCTATTGTTGTTTATAAATATAAATCCAAGATTTAACAAAGATCGTGTATTACATTTAGTAGTTATCAAGTCTCTTTAGTTTCTTTCAATTTAGGACACGTCTGTACCCTTTTCTTTGTATGTTGTTTTTTCTGGTATTGGCATGTTTGAGAAGTTCAGGCCAGTGGTTTTTCCAGATACTCAGATTGGTCCTCATTATAAGATTCACGTTGAACATTTTTGTTTTGGGTGGGGGCTGGAATTTCACCTATGTGATGTTATGTTCAATTTTACCTTTTTTAAAAGGGCTATTTAGCTGTTCTAACAACATTTAATTTTATAAACTCAAATTTTCTCCCAGTGATTTGAAACACCACTTTTGTCACACATATAAATTTCCACATCGTACTTGGGGCTATATCTATATTTTCTGCTTTTTCCATTGATCTGTCTACTCACATACTAACATTACACAGTTTTAATTACAGAAACTGTATAATGTATTCTAATATCTGTTAGAGCTAGGCCTGCCTCACTGTTATTTTTTTTTGTTTAGTTTTTCCAGTTTTTTGGATATTCTTGCTTATTAATTTTTTAATATAAACTATAGGCTCTAGCTCCATAAAAATGCTTTAAATATTGACATCAATTTATGATTTTGCATTATTCTACTGAAGAGCAATGTTATTTTTCCTCTTTTTCAAGTCCCAGTTTTCTGTCTTTCAGGGAAGCTTTCAAGTTTCTCTCATATAAGTTTTGCACATTTCTTGTTAAATTTATTACTAGGGTTATATTTAATTTTTGTTGGTAATGTAAATGGGGTCATCTCTCCTACTTTTTCCTTTAAGTGCTATTGTTTAAATATATGAAGGTATTGCGTTCTATATGTTACTTTATATCCCGCCACCATATTGAACCTACTGTTGCTTCTAGTTATCCATCAGTCCTATTGGCATCTCTATTTACACCTTTATATAATTACAGTAACTATTCATTTTAAAGCTCAGATTGTGCATCTTGGGCTTCTATGTTCATTTGAAAACAATGTCTCAATGGCTTCCTTGGTTTTGGACAACTTAAGGGTCCCAGTGTCATATTGGAACAGTCTCATTTACCGTTCCAGACATAATGAACCATTTCTCAAAGGAGCCTCCATTGCTTTCAGTGAAAATGGTATTTGCTGACCACAGTCTGTGCACTTAAGGATGTTCACGACTAAACGGGTTGCTGCTACTTCTCAGACTTTTCAATACAAGATGTAGGAAATAAGTAGTTTTTCAAAGAAAGATAAAAATGAATAATAAATGTGTGCTTATATTGCAATTTTCATGAAAGATTAAAGAATTCTTTACTTATTCCATTTTATATTGCACATCTTTTTTCTCTGGTGAAAAGCATGGTTCCTAATAACACAGTATGAATGCAATTGCTTATTTACTTTTTCCATAATATATATAATAGTTTCAAAATAACAGTACCAATGTTATACCTAATCGTAAAATTGCTAAATGCAGTTTCATACAGCCAGGTTTGTTTTAGGTTGCTTTCAAACCTAGGTAGCTTACTTAAAAAAAAAATAAATTAAATCCAAAGTGGGAAAATAAAGCAAGCCTTAAATATTTCCAGCTCTTGGAGTGTAATGTCTAACTTATTTTTATTTCTCTTATTTTTAATGATATAAATATTTAAATCTGTGAATTTTATTCTGAACATTCTTTAGCAATATCCCATAGGCTCTGAGGCATTTCATTTTTTTTTTAAATTTCTCTATATCAGTTGGTATTTCCCCTTGAGCCAAGTTATGTTTAATAGAAAAATTTAAAATTTCAAGGTGGTAAGGGTTTCTTATGTTTTGATTGTTATGGATTCCTACCTTTATCATATGGTTGATGGAGAATATTATTTTTATTTTTTAATGTAATTATTGAGGTATACTTGTCTCTATAGGTAAATTATAGGGTCAATTATCATAAATGTTCTCTGCACAATTTTTTTGGTCATGGATTAAGAAAAGTGTACTAAAGTCTGCTATTATGTATGTATTTCTGTTCTCTTTGAATCTTCTTTTGTAGTTTCTGCTGCATGAAAGAAGCTACTGAATTATTTGCTGCAAATCTTTCATAAATATTTAATTTTCACTGTGAATTGTAGCCTTTAGCATTATAAGGTGCCCTTTGTCTTGGTAATGGTTTTTGGTTTGAATTCTACTTAGCTGGATTTCAAAATCTCTGTTATTTTTATTTGCATTTTGCTGATATACCTTTTTCCACTTTTTTGATTTCTGAATTATTTTCTTTTTGCGTGTTTTTTGTCTTTTCTATGCAGCATAGAGTTGGGTTTTGCTTTGTTCTTTTAATAACAGGGTTAAACCCTCTATTGGTTGATATGTTTAGCTTCAGATATTTCATCCCATATTATATTTATATATGTAATATCTAGCACATCTGATGATGGTAAGTGCTACTGAGGAAATTAAGGAGAAAGGGGGGATAGGAAATGCAGGACAGAATATTGCACTTTAAGTAAGTAGTCAGGGAAGGCTTCACTGAAAAGGTGCTGTTTGCACAAACTGTTGAAGTAGGGCACGGATGAACTATTTGGGTAAGCGAGGTTAAGACTTACCCAGAGGGAGAGAACAGCTGAAGCAAAGGCCTGGACACACAAGGCTACCTGGTGTGTTTTCGAAGACCAGCAAGGAGGCTGGTGTGACTGGAGTACACAGGAGAAGAGCAGGAAACTGGCCAGAGAGGAGGAGCAACAGGATCAGATGGAGCCCTGTCAGTCTCAGGGAGGGCGCAAGCCGGCCTCTTTGAGAGGAATTTTAGTGCCAGGTCTTGAAAATAACATTGCTTCTGCCAACTCACGGTCATAAATGAATAACTAGAAGGGAATACATTGATAACTCTGGGAATGCCGGGATAGGTGGGAGAGGAAGCCAGGTCTATGGGTATTATATTTGGGGGTGCAACTCAAATTATGCATGAAAGTAGTGTCGTCTCTGCTGATTTTGAGGGTTGGATTACAAAACATCTTCCTGATGCAATGTAAATGATCCTTCGAATTTTGGATGTTTCAGTGTCTACTTTAGAGTCTACCCCAGATGCATCAGATGCAGATTAACAGCTTTTCAGTATTTATATGAAGGCGTTCATTTACAGGGGAAGAATTTTTTTTTGAAACATATCATTGAAATGAAATGTTCAAAAAGAGTAGAAACATTAAAATTCCATACTGGGAGTCTTGACTACAGGCCAAAACACGACATAGAAGTATTTTTAATTCTTTTAAAAAGTCAAGTATTCGGCTTACACCCCACTCCTTTTTACGAAGAAATAAGTGGTTTTTTGTTTTGTTTTTTAAAACAGAAAAATGGCATGGCAGAGGAAGTAGAATGAAATGGGTGTCCGTAGGGGGGAAGCACAGGGCTGAATTAAGTCCGTAATCCAGAAAACTCTTCAGGATTCAAGGGGATGGGAACAGAGAAGGGACAAACTTTAAACATAGGCACCATTACTTCTTCCTTGACTTTATGTGTTTCATTTGGCAGCATTTTAATTTTTTCTTTCATTTATTTTTTAAGCTAAGCTGGCACAGTGAAATGCTGTCTAAGTCACAACTCATATAGAAAACTGAACAGTGCATTGTAAAACAGGACACAAAACAAAAGCCTTCATCTGTGAGCTGAGATCATCGCGGTGGCGCGCGCGCACACCCAGTGAGTGCAGCGAGCAATGAACCGTTTCTCAGAGCCTGGGACAGTCTCCACGATTCTTGGTACGCTATTGCCCCCTGCTGGTCATGTGAAGGCACTGACTACAGAAATGGGTTTTAATAAAGTTCCATCTTTTAGTGCAATATTAGCGTGCTACCAGAGAAGTTAGACGGAGTTCCAAAATTTGAAACGGAATAAAGGGATTAAGAAAACAACAACAAAAATAAAAATTAATGGATACGGACAACACTATGGTGATTACCAGAGTGAAGGGGAGGAGTGGGGGCCGGTAGAAGAAGGTAAAGGAGGGATAAATGGTGACAGAAGGAGACCAGACTTTGGATGGTGAGCGCACAATGCAACGTGCAGATGATGTATAGAGGAATTGTACACTTGAAAGCTATGTAATTTTATCAAACAGTGTAACCCTAATAAATTCAATAAAAACTAAACCGGAGTAATTTCAAGAATTGCTTTCTAAGAGGCTGAATATCAAAGAAATCGTAAAGCCTTGCAGTTTTTTCTACTCCCTGATATGTTGAAAATCAGTCTGATTCAGTTATTAAGCTAAGGAAACCGGTTGTCTTTTTAAGTTTCTGAGGGCAGCAAGAGTACAAGACAATTGAGGTAATTTAGAGAAAAATTGGTAAAGTGGGAGCAGGGAGTAGACAGAGAAAACTGAGAGCAAAATGTGCAAAAGCAGTGGGTCATAAATAGTTTACATACAATAAGAATATAGCAGTTCGATCCTGAAGAGATCTTTGCATTCCTCTCAGAGGGCGTTGGTTAGAAAACTGGCTAGTCTCCATGGAAGAGCCTGGATGGGTCATCTGTGAGCCTTCAGGTCTCTGCCTCTTGTTGGGTTTAGCCATAGAAACTTCTCAGAACCATTAGGATGTGGGTTGGGGCCCTGAGGCGGAGCAGAGATACGTAATGCCCAGAGTTGATTTCTTGGTTTACCCTGCAGTTTCTCAAGAGGACAGGGCTACCTCCTGGATGGAAGTCAGCCCATGTGCAAATCCGCGTGTTTGAGCGTGGGAGCTTCGTGTTAACTGTTCCGGGTTTCAGATCGCTAGGGCCCGTGCATGGGCTGCTAGGCCCTGCATGCCCGAGCTTCCAGCGGGATTAGGTAATAAGGTGCCTGGATCCCCTCTCACTCCGTCAAAGCAATTTAGGAGCTTGGGATCTTGCTTCAGCTTCTCGTTTTTGCTCAGACTCTTTGTCTATGAGGAACTTGATTAGAGAAGAACCTTTTAATATTTAGAAAATTACATGCATATTTACTTACAAAATTACACCCTGTTAAGATAAACCTAGAAATCTGGACTGAACTACTCTTGAAAGACTTAGTTTTTGACTTTATTTTCAGATCTTTTTGAAAGATTAAGTTTTTGGCACTGAGTGTCACTTCTAAAATTTCTGAAGTCCCCACTTCAAAGACACAAATTATGCATTTTACTAAATAAAAATTTGAGAAAACATTTACATAATTTATTTCAAGTAACAGTTAACAAGCTGATTCCTTAAAGCTTGAGGTAGTTATATTCACAGTATTGATTTCAGTGCTCATAACATTTTCTGTTTCTCTTGTGTGAAATCTTACTCTTTATTTATTTATTCATTTAAATTTATATTCTCCACTATGGCAAGTGTAAAAGGTGTGGCAAAAAGTAGGATAGACTATGCCCTTAAGCTTTTGATAGTAATTTAGAAAAATGTAGAACAACAGTATGATAATGATGCAAGGAGCCAAGAGTAGAAAACTCATTTTCCCATTTCTTCTCACTTCATTTTTTATTTTATCCCATTTGAACCCATCCTAGCCCATCCTTTCCCTTCCCTTCCCATTTCTTCTCCTTTTTACCATTTCGTTTTATGTATATTTATATTAATTTTATTTATTTAAATTATAAATCAGGAATGTTGGCTGTCCCTTTTTATGTATTTTTGCATAATCCCTAGTACTCTAGCATTTGGTACAAATTTTGCATGTATTTGTAATAAATTTCTGTTGCGTGAATATGATCACTCCACAGCTGCCTGGCACTAGCACCTATGTCAGGTGGGTGTATGTTTGATTTCAATGCAGGAGAAAAGTGAAGTTGGGCTGAATTTATATAGCCTAGAAGGAAGTACTAGGAATATTTGTATTCAAACTCTGAGGGGTAATAAGAAACCTTTTTAATTAAAAAAAGCTAGAAGAACACAAAAATTTTACCCTGTAAGTACCTGAGGAAATGTCTCTGTTTAATGATTGCTTTTATGTTGCTAATGCATATGGGATTTTTAACATTTTTGCCTGTGCACTTCCTTATCAGATTTGCATACATGCACCTACTGAAGATAGGGTAGAAACTTATGTTTTCATTGCCAGAGAGTAGACAAGCACCATGCTTGTTTTTCAAAAAAAGGGTTTTTGTCAAAAACATTTAAGAATGCTTGGTGTAAGCTTGCACACCATTCAGGTTTTGGTGCAAAAGTCTTGGACTACACGAAGAAACACTGGGTTTACTTCACTAGCAGTGGTATCTCATTGCTGGGATGGCCTCTTCTTAGAATTTCTTCTGCTGCTGATTTTGAGCATAGTGACCTGTGACTGAATTAATGGAATTAAGTAGAAAGTACTTACTTTATTCCAAATAAGAGTACAAAACTGATTACTACAGTAATAAGGAGGTGGATAGGCAATGCAATGCACCTGCCCAATATTTTTGCAGTCAATAAATTAAGAATAATGAATTTAGGCAAGATTCAGAATAAAGTCCATAAGAGATATAATATGAAGCCAAATGGGTTGCTGAAAAAAAATAACAATACCATAAATCGCTCTTTCTGGCATTGGCGATGGTGAATTTTCCACCATTTTCCCCTGTTGCTTTAGAAAATCTTGGGTGCTTCACGCACTCAGTGGGGTCCCTGCGGACAGCTCCGCAGCTTGACCACCTCTGCGCTGAGCCCTCTGCGCAAGCGCCGAGCAGGGACTAATGTTGGGGTGGCGAGGGGGGACAAATTCTGGGGAAGGCCCAGTCGCCGCCACCGCAAGCCCCACCCCAGCGCAGGTGCACGTGCACCCTCGCCGTCCGGAGCTCCGAACTTATATTTATAGGCTCCTTTCTTTCACATCTGAAGTTCTGTAGACCCCACATGGAAAGTTTGGAAGTATTTTCTGGTTAATTGTGGTGGTAATGGGAGTTAGGGTGGAAGAAGTTTGCAGGATTAAACAAATTGTTGATGGCACTATTCTGAATAGGGCAGGTCTCTTTTAATTCTAGTATTTTGTGATTTTCCTTCACATCAGACATTACCTAAAAGTATGTTTTTTTAAAAGTGCCAACTTCTGAATTTTATATGCGAGGTGGCTTACAAAGCATTTTCTAAGTGCGTCATTGCATATGGTGTTGGGCTAGATGCTGATGAGAGAACTTCACAGACAGGTTCCCCTCCTCAAGTTATTTATAATAGAATGTGAGAGAACAAAAAGAAGTCTTAAGAAGCAAAGAAGAAAAAAGAACTCATAGACCCAGACAACCATATCGTGATTACCAGAGGGAAAGGGGAGCTAGAGGGGGCAGAGAAGCGTAAAGAGAGGATAAATGGTGACTGAAGGAGACTTGTCTTGGTGGGGGGCGGGGGCGGGTGGGGGGCGAAAACACAACACGATCTACAGATGATGTATTATGGAATTGTACACCTGAAACCTACATAATTTTATTAACCAATGTCACCCCAATAAATTTAATAAAAAGGAAGTCCAAAACATAAAATTAGATGAAAAAGTGAGTAAAGTATGTAACATTTTGCCTATATTGCAGTTAAACATCCATTGGGCAACTTGGTTATTAGAGGGCAGAGTGGTTAAAACTGTTGAAGGTACAAACATTGATCTCAAATTATCTACTTGAAAAGTTGGAATTCATGCATGTAGATCCCCTCTACACAGCAAGGATTCTATTTCTCTATCTTTCTCTTGCATTTAAACCCAGGCTTCCTCTGTGCGGGTGGCCGAAAACAATGGATGTTATTCGAGTTTTTTATAGTTGATCACTCTTGCCAAAACCAGTATGATAGATAAGGCTGAGATTTAGGGAAAAAAATTGTCCAAAAAGCTTTGAAAATAAAAATAAATGTGCTGCCGAGATGCTGAAAATATATCATTAAATAGCCCTAAGAGACATTACGAATAATTTATGTATGTTTTAAGCTGGTCGTTATGATTGATGTTTGTATTTAAATGACTTCTCTCAAACCGCCTTAGGCTTTTGGCTATTTAAAAATGTCTGTGTTCATGAGCTCTTCTTTTATAATTGATGTGGATGCTCGTTTGCAGCCCAACTCTAATTCGCAAGTGAGAAAATTCATTTATTTATTCATCTCACATCTATGACAAATTTACTGTGTGCTAGATAAGATGACAGTGATTTTTTTGTTTTTCAGATCTTTATTGTATATTTTCCATTACCATTTAGTCCTCTTATACCCCTGTTCTCCCAGTAATTGCCACACTGTTGTCCATGGCCATAAGTCCCTTTTCCTGTTTTTAAGTTAACTTTAAAGTTTACTTAAATTATTGTGAGCTCTGTTTACCTAAATTCCAAGAAATTGTGTATAGAGAACATCAAGTGGGCCAGTCACGGTTCATCTAGACCTCTCGTGTTGCAGCACTTGCCGCGTTTGCCTCTCTGACATTACCATTGCTGGAGCAAGAGCAGGGCGCGGTCTGTATTTGATCCCCACCGTGTCCTCAGCATCTACTATAAAACCTGCAACACAGTAGAGACCCAAAAAGTGTGGTTTGGATGACTGAAGCGGCACGGAAACACACATTACTCTTCTTCAGAGTATTTTAATTTCCCTTGGGTGTTTAGACCATTTCTCACTCTGGGATATCTTCCCCAGGAGAAGTCAAAACCTTTTCAAAAAGACCCCTGGGTTCTAAATATCTTTCTTCCAGAATTTGGCTTAATATTGATCTGAAGCACTTTGACTTCATTTTGAACTTGATCTGAATTTGATTTAAGAATTTGATTTAAGTCACTTTTGTAATAATTAAGACCTTTAGATTCTGATTATTTGGTTGCCATTTATGAGAATGACAGTTTTATATTAATCTTAAAAATAGTTTTCACTTTGCGTGGTAGGTAAAATCAGACTTTGGAGAAGCCATTTTTGTCTGGGAGATGTTGATGATGGGTTTTGTGAGAGAACCTTCCCATTCATCTATTATTATTTGCTTCCTGTGTGTTCGGTGGGTTTATGCCCACTTAAATACATGAGTTATAGAGTATGAAACAGTGCTGAAAAGAGATAGCAGTAATATGCAACCAGAGGGTTATGTAATTCGTGTGAAATTCTTCATCATTCTCACTTAGGCTGGGAGTCAATGGTACTACTTTGGTGTAAAATCCCTGGTGCTACATTTGTTAGATCTCGTATAAGATTGTCATTTACTGTTGTGTATTTTGTGTACTGCAGAAAAAATTTCATCTAAAGTGCACACTATTTGTATCATAGATATTATCAATTTGAATATTTATTGAGACAATTTTATGGCAGAGGACAGTAAAGATTTTGGTTCTAATAAAATTAGTACATTATGATATTTTTCTGACAAATGAAAGTACAATATCTTGAAAAGAAGTAACTTGCCTTTTAAAAAAAGCATTTGCACAAATGCTCTGTGTGGGCTAGTGGCAGCCTGAAGTTGGACAAGTTGCATATCTCCTTTGGCTTTCAAGTGGAGATATTAATACCTACTTCACTAAATTGGTTGAAAGTACTTGGCATGCCTGGCACACCGTCAGCATTCAGTAAATGCTTTTGAATGAAATGAAAGCACTAAGCATAATGCCTGTGCTAAAGGTTTGATAAATTGCAGCTCACTTTTGCCTTGAATAAGGGGAATTTTAGAGGGATTAAGTGTATGTGTGGCTGTGTGTATTTGAATCTTTGAACTTGTTAAGTGTTTCACATTTTATGCTACATTACTGTATATTATTACCTGAAATGTACCTACTGATATGTTTGGGATCCTTTTTATTTTTCTGAGGGGGTACACATCCAACTGAAAGGAATTATGACTGTGTGAGACATTGAAAGGAAAAAGTGGTGACTCAGAGTTGAGTTTTTAGGAATCTTAAGGCATTGGGATCCTCAATTTAGAAGGGACCATTTGAATTTCCTTTTATTTATTAAATACATGTTAGTCTGTTATTATACGGGAGTGGCTATGCTATGCATTGGGCTATAAAGATAAATAAGATATTGTTGAGAAGTTACAAGTCTTTGCATGAACAATTTTCAGGGACAATTCACAATTACTAACTTGATTTTTAGGAGTCTCTCTTATGAGAATTCAGAATTTGTCTTCCTTTGACTTCCATTTATTGGTGACAGCTTTACTCTTTGGGGCACAAAAAATAAGTCTCATTCTTTACTAGAAAGGCCTTTCTTATATATTATAGTAATTACATCCCCCCCCCCCCCGAAACTCCTACTCTTCAAGTTAAACACCACTGTATTATTCTGCTCTTCCTCAAGCCTCTTCTCCATCTTACTCACTTTCCAAAATGCCTTCCAGGTTGACTACTTATGTGTGAAGGTGTGGCACCCACAGGGTATTCAGGGCTGCAGGTATAGAGTAACCAGCACAAGATTTAACAGCACAACAGAGCACTTCCTATATTCCAGATACTGTCCCTCAAATCTCTGACCTGATTTATATTACAACCAAATGATCAATATGTACTCTAAAATGTCCCACCCTGACCATTATTAAGAAGAATTGTATCTATTTTGCACATGCTACCATATAAGGTAGCTTGGGAAAAGGATAAATGACCTCCCGAATTCCTTGAGGAGCTCTTCATACAGCGTTCCCGACAAAGGAAACGGGAGCAATGATGAGGGCAGCCCTGCTAGAGCTCGAGGTTACTGAATTACCATTTGGAAGTCATTTTTGGTTCAGTTGATTAAAGCCACTGCAGTTCATACACTTCCTGACAGCTAAGAGGTGAGTAGCCAAGGAAGGACTTCTGTAGCTTTGCACGATCTGTTTCTATAATTTACTCTCTCACTTAAACACTTTTCTTTTTGATGAACAAAGACTATGACAGGGAAAGAATTGTTCTACTTCTAACTGTAAGCACTTACTAAAAAAACTTAATATCTTCTCAACATTTTTTTTTTTTAAGTTGACAAATGTGTGTAACTCTCTTTGTACCAGCTGTACCCTGACTCAGCATTCAGGGGAAGTAGCTCTGCCTCGCAGAATGCCAGGAGATGTCAGTTCTAACTCAGCCACGATTTATAGGTGTACATGCTGCTTTGCTTTGCTCCTTTTAGTGGAAGGAAAAGGCAAAGACAGATGCTATCATTAACTGGAAGATGGGGGACAGGGAAGAGACCTTTGCCTAAGTAAAGAAGGAGTGTGTGGAAGCAGTGGGAGTAGAACAGGAGTTTGGTATGTGCGTTTCCCAGGGCTGCTGTCACAAATTACCACAACCCTTGTGGCCTAAAACAACGGAGATTTGTTCTCTCATAGTCAGGAGGCCGGAAGTCCGAAATCCGAAGGTTGGCAGGGCCGTGCTTCCTCTGAAGGCACCTGGGAGGAACCCTTCCCTGTCTCCTTCTAGCTCCTGGCAATCATTGGCATTTCCTGGCTTGTGGGTGCATCGCCCCAGTCTGTCTCTGTCTTCACGTGGTCTTCCTTCCTATGCCTTGTCTCTGTCTCTTTGTCCAGGTCACTGTCTCTTCTTATGAAGACCTGGTCATTGGATTAAGGATCAACTCAGTACAGCACGACCTTATTTTAACTTGATTGCTTCTATAAAGACCTTCGTTCCAAACGAGTTACATTTATTGGTACTGGGAGATTAGGATTTGAACGTATCGTTTGAGGGGATACAATTCAACTGATAATAAGTAAGGTGACAGCAAATCATGGAACATTTTAATGATAGGTAGAAGAGTATGGGTTTTATTTATAAGCCAGGGGGATCACTGAAAACCTTAAGCAAGGGAACTAGTTAGATAGTTATTACAGGAAGCTATGATAGCAAGCTGTATCCTTC
Organism: Mormoops blainvillei; assembly: GCA_004026545.1. Classification (NCBI taxonomy): domain Eukaryota; kingdom Metazoa; phylum Chordata; class Mammalia; order Chiroptera; family Mormoopidae; genus Mormoops; species Mormoops blainvillei. Next base: position 687 of record PVJD01012960.1, on the reverse strand, counting down.
CATATACTGAACTGAAGATGAAGTTTAGATGCTAGGATATTAATTAGGGGGATGTTACAGCATCCAGGAATAATGTGAAGGAAAGTTGATAAAGAAATATGTGGAAGAGTGTGTTTTCCAAAGATGGCTGCAAAAATATCTGTCTTACCACTTGCTTTTCTGCAATGAGACCATCTTAGACCCTCTTTAGTAGGTGGTGTTTATTTCTCTGCGCATGAACCTAGGCAGAGCTAGTGGCTGTTTTGACCAATAGAATAGGACCAAAGTGACACCATACCAGTTATATGCATAGACCTTCCCAGACCTGGCAGCTGGAAGAGAACTATCATGTAGGAAGCGCGACTTTCCTGAGCTCACCATGCTGTGAGAAGCCCCAATACCGCGGAGCCACAGGGAGAGGCCTTGAAGCGCGGCTAGGGCTGGGGTGAGGCAAGTGAGGTGCCTAGGGCGCAAAATTCAAGGAGGTACTCATTCTCAGGTGCCCTTGTATGACACTGAGCGTAATACCTCCTTAAATTTTGCATCCTGGGAGCTTCACTCTTAAGAAGGCACTCGGTCTCAGGGTTGAGCCAGTATAAGTGCAGCGCTTGGAAATGAGCTCATTTAACAATTTTATGCCCAAAGCACCTCCTCTTGCCTTAACCTAGTCCTGACTCTTTCTAGAGGATAGTACAGAGAGAGCGGAGA
>PVJD01012959.1:0-36838 GCA_004026545.1 Mormoops blainvillei | reverse complement strand
GTGGGGGCAGGGAAAGCAGAGAAGGAGAAACACACACAGCAGCAGTGGTTTAAGAAATAAATCTGCAGAGTTTTTAAGAAACCACTTTTACCTTAATAGAAATAAATATTTAAAGAGCGATTTTATTTGTTGCTAATTTTCTATATAGTCTGCTAACAGATTAAAACGACCACGATAAAGCACATAATTTCCAACGCCGGTCACTGAAAACGCAGGGACCTCATGCATCACTCTCAATTTTTCTCTCTTAAATGAGAAAACTCTGTTCGCATGTGTCAACAAGGTAGTGAACTCTTTAAACATGACAAAGTCAAATCACAGCTAGGACTCTGGGAACCATGGGTTTCAAAAGCGTGGCTATTTGCATTCAGACTGTACAGGTCACAGAAGCCACAGCGGGTTCGGTTTAGGGCATGTCTAGAGCACAGCCCCCCAAACACCATTGTGACAACAGAATGGGGCTTCGAAGGCCCCTTATTTCTCAGACTACCTTGCAGAGAAAGAACCCAGCAGACGCAAAGAGATGGCTAAATGAAGTGAAAAGTGGAGAAACAGGGGAGAGAGGGGAAAAGGTAAATTAGGTTGTAAAAGAAAGCACATGAGAGATATTTGGGGGGATGGGGGAGTGTGCGTGTCTACATCCCACTAGAGGACACCCTGCCTTTCAACTCTGATTTCCTTATCACCCAGCACCCAAACTGGTCTTACAGAGACATCATGTAAAGTTCAACAAATCTGTCCACATACACAAATTACTTAAAATGACCGAGATCTTGGTTACACTACATTTGGACTGAGAGCAGTAATAACTGCAGTTACAAACACCCAGACCCAGTGGAAAACGGTACTGCTACCCCCCCATCCCCTTTACGTTTTCAAAGCCTCCTCTCAGCAAAGAGGAAATGATCTCAGAGACCACTCTGGTCTCATCCGGTCAGCCCCATTTCACAGATGAGGAAACTGAGGCAGCACAGGCCAAGGGATCCATAGCTGAGGCCCGATTCCAACACTCCTGTTTCTATAGTACCAGCCCACAGACGACCACCTTGATCAAAATGCTGCTCCCACCCTAAAGGCCCCCGACATCCTCCCTTCCTCCACCTCGCCGTACCCAGATGTGTTTCTTGGCGCTTTTTCAGGCTATGACTCTGAGCAGTAATGGAGACCAATTAAGCTGATACATCAATGTCAGCAGCAAGCCGCTCCTACGCAGCCCCAGCTCATTAAGAATCTCTGCCACTTGGTAGGGAGCACACAACGCTCACTACAGGGCACCCAGATCCATTCTGTCAAGGGAAACAGCAAGGTCTAGGGCTTAAAAGAAATCAGACGGGGCCCGCGAAAGAAGAGATCGGGCCAGTCCGAACTGAACACAGGGATGATCACGTCTGAGCACGCATACAGAGCTTGTGCTGCGATGGAGCTCTTCCCTGTGCGTCCTTCCTTCTCTGTCCCTCTAGCAATTGTCTCCTCTTCTGCAGAAAGAAGAGAAATGTGGGAGCTGGTTAGGGAGAGGATCCTAGCAGGTGATCAGTCCTAGCCAATCCTCGTTTTCCAGAGTGAACGTTCTCACCCATGAGTGCGTTCTGCTGATGGCAGTGCTGGGACCAGAATCAGACTTCTGTGGGGCAGACGAGCTCCTTAATACAACTGTAGTTTCCACGCTGCATGTGGATCTGGGTTGGCAGTTGCCTTGTGGTTTCCTTTTTTTTTTTTTTTTTTTTTGGTATATATGCTGATGAAGTGAGTGCTTTATGTGTTTTCTTGAAAAAAAATTTAATACAAAATATTTATCAATATAGCAAGCTCTCATATTCCAACCATCCAAAATTAACCAATGTTAACATTTCCTTGCTTTTAACATTATGAATAAAGTTGAGTTCCCTGCCTCATCCTCTCCCTTCCCTCTCTGTCCAGAGGCAACATCTCTGTGTATACTTTCTAAGCCATATTCTTATACAATACTATACACCCATAAATAATAATATTTTATCATAGTCAAGTTTATCAACTTTTTCACTTCTGAGTTGTGTTTTTTGAGTCTTTTCTAAGAAATTCTTTTTAACTCCGGAAGTCATAAAGATATTCTCCCACAGTTCTTTTCTAACAGTGTTAAAGTTTTGATTTTAATGTTTAAGGCTAGCTGAAATTCATCTTTCTGTATGCTGTGAGATCAGATCTAATATTTTCTCTAGAAAGCCAGTTGTCTCAGCATGAGTCACGGCAGAGCTCAGCCTTTCCCACTGGTTTACAATGATTTTGATTAGAATTGTCTTAAATGAGATGCTTCTATGCTAATAAGTTGTCCCATCTATGAACACATCATTGTCCATTTATTATATACTGTGATAATGATTTATGATATTCTCCATTAAAGGCTATACATGTTTTATTTAATTCATTCCTAGGTAGCATATAGTTTAGCTGTTATTATGAATATTTTTTTGTATAGCATTTCTAATTGGTTATTGTGCAGAAATGCTATTGCTTTTTGTATGGTGATACTATTCTCTACAACTCTGCTTACCTCTTTTATTATATATAATACTTTAGAAAATTCTTGGATTTTGAAGATGCACAATTATATAATCTTCACATAACAAGAACATTGTCTCTTATTTTCCATCTTTAGAACTTCATTTACTTTTCTTGTCTTGTTGCATTGTCTAGGTCCTCCAGCATAATGTTGAATAGCAGTGGTGATGTCTAGTGTCATTATCTTATTTCTAACTCTTATTGGGAATGCTTCTAAGGTTTCCCTGCCAAGCACAGTGTTGACCATAGGACAGCAGCTGCCTTTTTTATGTGCTCAGATGGTATATTCCCAACTAGTAAGCTCCTTCAGAGCGAGGACTGAAGCTTACACATCTTTCCATCCACTATATCACAGCACTTGCACACAGTAAATGTCTGCTGATTGCTTATATACTTCTAAACTTTATTGCTTGGTATTTATTTTGACACTTTCTGCGTCTCTGACCTTAGCAAAATACAGTGGATGCCTGGGCAACATTGGGCCAGATGATTTTAAGACAAATCTTCTTTAAGAGTGTGTGTGTGTGTGTGTGTGTGTGTGTGTACATAACTTTATGGTAGCTCATGAAGTGATGCTCTGGGGGTTCACAAAGAAGAAAGAAGGGTTTCATTTTTTTTTTAAGTGAATAATTTCAGTGACTTGGGATTTGATTACCCTCTGAAGACTGTTTATCCTCTCCCTCCCTGTTTGTCCCATATGAATAAGAATTCATTGAAGAGATTAACGGGCCCCTGAATGGGTCACTGATATTTTTTTTGGATACACAAGGACCTATTTCTTTGTGCAGAGCAGGAGCTCCGGAGGCAGGAGGGGGCTACTCCCACGGTTCAGCTGGAGTGATGCCACACACCTCCTGGCTTCTCAGAAAGAATGCAATTCCTGGGCATGTGGCCAGCCCAGTCCCTCTGAGACTGTACACACAAAACCCGTAGGACCTCCGACCAGTCCCGAAGAGAAAATGTGCTTCCTTCTTATGCTCAGGCCCCTACTTTCCTTGGTTCTGGCTAAGCCGTCGGCTACTCCCCTCGAGTCACTGTCCCCAGCTCTTAGCTCACTCACTGCCTGAGGTACTCAGAGGAACAGAGGAACAAAGGAATGTGAATGATAAGAGAGGAGATGGCTGTCACTCCTCTGACCCCAAACTATCTTCAGCCTTGTTCAAGCAAACAGCTGGAAGGAGGGAAAATAAGTAATACCTCCTATCTGGGGGAAAATCAGGATAACTGACGGCAGTGACCCAGTCCTCAGCAGCAGAGAGTACAAACGTGGAAGCAGGCATGGGGCCGGAGAGCAGGACATGCTCTTCTTGAAGCAGAAGTCCTGGGTTCAAATCTCAGCCCCACCACTTACTTGTCACATCATCATAGGCAACCTTTCAACCTTTAAGTACATCATCTGCAAAATGGGGACAAGCACTATGGTCCCAGGTACTATTGCAGCATGGGCTGGGGATAACACACAGTCCGCTTAGTCCCTGAAAAGTCCAAAGCCCCTGAAGGAAGTTTGTACTAAGGCCAGAGAATGAAAATCCCTGAATGGTTGGCTTGAAGGACCAGGCAAGCTGAGAAGGCGGGATAAGCCGATAGCTGGGCTCTGCCAGGAAGACCCATAAAGGCTTCCCTTATGGTGTCAAATTACAACTCCTTTATTACGTAGCAATCTGTCTCCCTCTGGCCGATGCAGAGCAAAGCTGATAGGAGAGGCTGACCAGGATGCTGGACTGGAGGGCCTCCTGCTGGATCCTTCAAGGGCCATCTTCCCTTCCTCATCGCCCCCAGCCCCCACATCCACGCAGAGGCCAAATTCTTTTGAGTCAGACTGCACTATGAATAGCAAATTCATGTACTCCTGGCCACTATGCCCACTGCCAATGCCCTGGTCAACATTCTTGTCTGGATTATGCTAATACCCCTTCCCATCACTCCCAGCCCCAAATGATGCCACAGAAGCCGGCTTCCTGAAGAGCAGGGTGGAACACCCCATTCCTCTGCTCAATACCTTCAATGGCTCCTACTTGTCACTGAGTAAGTTCAGAGTTCCCAGAAAGGCACTGAGCTCTGCGCTGGGTCCATCTCCTACCTCATCTCCCTCTAGGCCTTACAGGTCAGTCACCTCAGACCACCTGCATTTATGCAAACACACCAGGCATCTTTTTACCCTTGAACTTGGGGTTACATTGGTATGACTAGTGTCATCACCTTGTATCTGAATGATCCAGATACATTCCTCTCTTCTCCAGCACACAAGCACCCTTAGGGGTACGACCTGTTTTTTTTCTTCTAGTCATGCCCCACGGTACCCTTTACATGGTAATTTTTCAGAATGTAAAACTGAGGCTGAAATAAATGACAAGATTACCCCTTAAAAACACTGTGCAGAGTGACAGAAGCCAAGTACAAAGGCCACACAGGCCCTGGTTGGTGTGGCTCAGAGGATTGCGCGCCAGCCTGTGAACCAAAGGGTTGTTGGTTCAATTCCCGGTCAGGGTACATGCCTGGGTTTCAGGTCAGGTCCCCAGTAGGGGACGTGTAAGAGGCGACCACACATTGATGTTTCTCTCCCTCTCTTTCTCTATATAAGTAAAAATGTTTAAAAAAAAAAAAAAAAGGCCGCATAGTGTATGATTCCATTTATATGGAATGTGTACAACAGGCAAGTCCATAGGGACAGAAAACAAATTAGTGGTTCCCAGCGGCTGGGGGAGGAAGGAGGGACTGACTGCTCGATGAGTGTGGGGTCTCCTTTGGGGGTGATGAAAAGGTTCTGGAAGCAGATAGGACTGATGGCTGCACACCATTGTGACTGTACTTAATGACACTGAATTATATACCTTAACATGGTTCAAAAAGCAAATGTTCTGCTACGGATATTGTACTGCCAAAAGTATGGGGAGCCAAGTGAGGCTGAGGAGAAGGAAATAATTACTCCAGGAGCGCACGGCCAGCAAGGGTGATCGCCGGCGGATTTTAAGAACTCAGTTTTTCATTGCAGTTTTGATTCAGCAGAATGCTCCCCCCGATGCCTCGACATCCAGCCCGAGGGCGGTGTGTCCTCCCGACCTACACCTCTTCTGAGTGATCTGAGCCGCAGCGGCCCATGTTCCCAGAAGCGGCCCCGCACAAATGCATCAGCACCCTGTGTTGTTCTCAGTGACTCCATGGGTGCTGATCTCAGTTCCCACAGCTAGGCTGTGGATAGGACTCGGGCAAAGCTTGCCCATGGGGGTTACTGACTTCACTAAAGTGATGGAAACTGGAAAGCACTGGGGATACTATTTACCTTTTACACAGCTTTAATTTGCTTTTTATCTGAAAAGTTCCCACTGTTCTTTTGGTCAGAAAAACATAACAACAGTTTCCTTTTGCCCTCGATTCAATCTCAGGAAATGCGTTTTCACCAGAACTAGCAGAACTAACCAGTTGCTACCTACGGTTTTTCATTGATTGGGGGGTGGGGCTTAACACCACTTTCTCCATTTATTTATAAAGTATCATTTCTCTACTTGAAACACTGCATGAACGTTCTAGATTGCATTTTAATAGAGCAAGTCAACAAATAAAAACACATGAAATAATGACTTAAGGTTTAAACCTGTACATGTCACAAGAAGTTTTATTCTTTCACTTTAAAAAGTTTTTTCTCTTTTTAGTCTATTGAAGAGTTAGCAAGAGAAACCAAAGGTTAAAGGGACTGTGCACTAGCCATGTATCTATCACTTACTTATGATCTCAGGCAAGTCCCTCAGCCCCTCACCGTCAGTTTTCCTATCCACAAAATGGGAATAAAAGTGCCTTCCTAGGAGCCTGAGAGGAGTGTTGTAAGATGCTAGTAAGACATCAAATGGGAAAGTACATCAAGGGCAGAGGGGAGGGAGGGAGGTGAATGCATCTGTCTCCACGTCCTGGGCTCCAAGTCCTCCGCACAGATGATCAGCTGGTCTAGCAGGTGCTCTGAGAGTCTGCATGGGCTCTGCGGAAGTGGCCAGCGGATCTGAAATGGGAGGACCGGGTGCAACTCTGGCAGAACACCAAAACAAAAATTGTTTAGTCCATGCTCGACCTTCTTCTCCCAAACAACAATGCACATACCAGTAGCACACAACCAGGTGGGGATTATTTATAAAGAGTTGTTTTTGGGGTTTTTTTTTTTACTTTCTATTCTGAAATAATTATAGACTCACAGGAAGTTGCAAAAATAGTACAGGGAGGTCTCTGTCTCTGTTACTCAGCTTCCCCCAATGGTAGTATCTTATATAACACCACACTATGTTACCAAAACCAGGACGCGTCATTGTCACAATATGATGAACTAGACTACAGATGACACCACCTTCGCATATACCGTGGTTTTTAAGGTCACAGACAACTATCATGGGGCAGAGAGTGGAGGAAACACTGGCACGGAATTATTTACAACACTGCGGTGAAATCAATGGAATGTAATTTTGATAGGCAGTTCATGAGTGAGTATGCTAACATTATTACAAACAATAACTTTTTGTGGCTGTGCCTGTTGTGATGAGACGATATTTGCACCTTATCTGGAGATGTTTGCAGAATCTCCCATTCTGGGAGGCGGAGGGGCTTCAATGATCCTTGTTCCCACAAAAGTACTTCTCAGAACCAGGCAAAAAGAGTTGTACTTCCTTTTCCAGAGGAGCGACAGTCCTTATCCCACCCCCACTCTGTAGCCAGCACCGCCCGCTCGGATCCTCCTAGGCAAAATTATAGGAGTCCGTCAGCTTTACCAGCATCTCCAGGTGGAATTTGGTGCTGGCCTTGAAATACACCAGGTCGACTGAGCAATGCCGCCATCTGGTGGTTAGACAAAGAACTATGAAAATCCGTGATAATAGGTAGCTTGTTTGGTGGCCTTGGGCTGAGTCACTTTTTACATCTGCTCCAGGAGACTCTACTTCAGGTACGACTGTACTCAATATTCCAATAAAGAATGTTTCGTAATGAGAATAACTACTGGGTGGTAAGTTCAATATGGCCACAGATTCTTTGAAGTCCCTCTGATGAAGAGGAGTCGTCTAATTTCCCCAACCCTTGAATCTGGGTAGGACCGGTGCTTTGGAAAAGAAAACACACGCCTGAGAGCTTCCCACCTGGTCCTCTGGGAACATCACCACCCCTTGAGCAAGCCTGGATTCATTTCCTTGAGGATGGGACTCCAGGTGGAGAGAGAGAACAGACTGGATGTCTTAGCCATTTCTTCTGAGGCCCCAGACATGTGAGTGAGGTCATGCAAAGCCAGGCGATCACGGTGAACCGCTGTAGTGACCAGTGAGCCCAGGCAAGGCTGGCTGAAGCCAACTCAAGTCCTAGCCCACGGAATCACATTTTAAGGCACTAAATTCCAGGGCAACTTGCAATGTAGCAGTAGGTAACTGACACACCTTCAAATTTATGTTTTAAAAAGCTGTATTCTGGACTATAAGTTTAGTTTATTGCTACTATTTGTGATGGGGGAGGAGTACCAATATTTTCACACGGTGAATCTTGACTATTTCACACTTTGTGAATGCTGCAAACTCTGATTTTTTTATGCATTTCCAGGCCCTGTCACATACTATCCTTTATTAATTCAGCAAGTATTAACTGAACATGTCACAGGTAGCAGTTCTAGGGAGAGCTAAGGACTTGGCATTGAATTAAATGTGATGCTTACCCCTGAGAAGGTCGCGGCTATTGGGGAAGATACATGCCAATGCACTGTAACAACAGAGTGGTGCGTTAGGTTAGAACAGAGGAGCGACTGCTTATAGGGGGAAGGGAAAGGTGGCTATATTAGTCAGGACCCAACTGAGAAAAGGGAAGCCACTCCAAGTATTTAGAACAAAGAGAATTTAATCCTCCAAAATCCAGGGACTTTGTTATGTAGGTTGGGGACAGGTACAGGTGGGTAGAGCCCAGGAAGATAGTCACAAAAACGCCATCGGCCACAGAGGAGGGGCAGAATGTCAGGGCACCCCCCCCTTCTTCCACCCTCCAGCCTCCCAGCAGGACTGGGCAAACCAAGCAGGAGCCTAGGAGATGCAGCCTTTGGGGACCTGCACCCTGGGACCGGAGCCCCGCCTGGGGAGAGCAAGGAAGGGGTGACCAACAGGCTTGGGGTTTGCCATGGGGTGTCGTGGGCCAGAAGGGTTCTCTTTACAGCTGAGAAGACGAATAGGCCAGAGGAGGCAGGTATGTAAACTGAGCATTCCCATAACAGGTGGGAAGCGGGCATTGTAGAGCAGCAGGAGCCCGGAAGAAGGCACTGCCAAACAACCCTGGGGAGGGAGTGGGGAGCACGCACCTTCAGTCCAGGAGGGCTCCCTAGAGGAGGTGAGGTCTGAGCTGAGGCTTGGTGACAGAGCAGGACGGAGCCAGGCAAGAAGTGGAGTTTGGGGGTGAGGGAGTTGGAAGCATAGGGAGCAGCACTGATACAGCTACAGGGGGCTCAAAGCAATTTCAGCCTGCTATAGAGTTAGTGAGTGACAGAAAACTGGGCAGGGCGGTCTAGATCCTGAAAGCTGGCAGCACTCGGGGATAACTGGACGTGGAGGGTGCAGAGGTGAGGGAGAGGAAGGCGTGCAGGATGACCGGTGGGTCTCTGGCTTTCTAAGTCGATGGCAGAGTCATGTGGAACAGAAGGAGAGGAAACACGAAGATGATGAGTTCAAATTCAGACACGTGAAGTTCTTGTGCCAGGGGACAGAACATGGAATTGGCTACAGGCCCCTGGGGCCCCACATCTGAAGCCTGGGAAGATGGCAGAGCCAGAGACTGGTATTTCCTTGTTATCGGTGCTTTCTGCGGTGCCTCTGTAGACAGTTTCTCGTATCTGCATCCACCCTAAGGTATCTTAAATGGGCCATGTGATCCAACAACCCCAATTCTGGATATATACGCGGAGGGAACGAAAACAGAATATCAAAAAGATACATGCAATCCTATGTTACTGCGTTACTCAAAATGGCCAAGATAGGGAAATGGTCAACATGCCTGTCAAAAGAGGAATGGATAAGGGAGATGTGAAATGTACACACAAAGGAACACTATTCAGCCATGAGAGAGGGGGGTATCCTGCCATTTGTGACAACAGGGGTGGACCTTGAGCACATTATGCTAAGTCACATAAGTCAGAGAGAGGAAGACGGGTACCGCATGCTATCACTTATATGTGGAATCTAAGAAAGCCAAACTTGTAAAAACAGAGAGTAAAATGGTGGTTACTGGGGAATGGGGCTAGGGGAACAGGACTGATGTTGCTTAAAGGCACAAACTTACCATAAATAGTAAATAAGTTCTAGAAATTTAATGCACAGTATAGTGAATACAGACAACAGTAATGTATTATACTCATCAAATGTGCTGAGACCAGAACTACATGACCCCAATCACTAAAAAGAAAAGACAATTAAATGACGTATTAGAGGTGCTAATTATCACAATGGTAACCATGTTACAATATATAAATGTATCAAATTAACATGTACACCTTAAATTTCCACAATGTTATTTGTGAAATACTTCTAATTTAAAAATATTTTTTAGTATGCATTTTTCAGCTTATTCACAGGACTCTGGGCAGGGGTGGAAGAGGGCTCAGGTGAAAACCGACGTAAGAGGCAAGGGCAAAGAAGGTGCCGGTGGGGATGGGAGACACTGGGGAAGCAAGGCAAGGGTGGGGGCGTGCGGGGAGCCGCCGAGGGAAGCGGAGATGAGGGCTGCCCCCTTCCCCGGAAGTTAAGGAAAGGCCAGTAGACTACCACAGAATCAGAAGGAAAAGACAAATGCGGGTACTAAAGGTGGAGAAGGATCTGCGCCCCAGAAGGCGAGAGCTGTGCCGCCCTGGACGGAGGCTCCGGACACCCGGGGTCCCTGAGGGCGATCCTCCCAGGCTGGAGCCAGCCGGTTTCTGCATCCTCTCTCTGAACTCAGCAGAGTTCAGGGGGCTGCCCTGGGCATCTGCACACTGCCCCCTGGAGCACATATATTTACACGTCGTCACACAAATAATGATGTTATGCCGGCTGCCGTCCTCCTGAGTAAGGACAGTGATGAAGGTAGGGAGTCCCCAGTCCACTCCCAGTGGAGGTCAAGGTGGCCACAGACTGCCCCACACACATCCTCCCCAAGGAGCCCTGCTGGGGAGGAAGCCATGGCAGGGCAGGGAGGAAGGCGGCAGATCTCTCTGGCAGATCCCTAACCCAGCTCTGCAGAAAGGCAGCTCCCCACACTGGGCCCCACTAGCTCCCCTGCAGTCTCTCTCTCCACTGGGACCTTGGTTAACCTTCTCTTTCCGGACCCCGCCCTCACCCATGAAACACTCACATCGAGCTCGTACCAACTCAAGGGGCCCAGGTCTGCCCAACCCATTGTGGCTGGGTCAAAAACACCCAGACTCAAAAAAAATTTTTTAATTTAATTAAAAAAAACAATTTTCTCTCCACCACACAAGCCTGGCCACCTACATGAGCCCATCAGAAATAAGAGCAGCCTCACCTTCCAACGTCAACATCGCTCTACCCCAGCCCACAGTCAAGGCCATCAAACATACCCAAATCACAGATTCTTACAAAATCCTAAACAGCCTTCTTTCTAGAGCTCTGGGGCGAGCAGCCCTGGGGCCTCCGACCAGACTTCCCCCCTTGGCCCTGGCCTTGACAGGGAACCTGTCTCAGCTCAGCAGTTGGCCAGAAATGCCAAGCCGCCTGAGCGCCGGAGTTCCCAGACAAGTCTGCATTGCTGCGGATCAGGGAGGCTGAGCAGGTCTGGGCGCCGGGGCAGGGAGCAGGAGGGAGGCAGCACAGCTGGGGCTGGGAACGCGGGCGGGCGGGCGGGCGGGCGGGGCCGCTGGGTCGGGCTTTCTCACTGCTGTACCGGGTGTGTTTGGGAAGCCTCGCCACTCCATGGCCAAGACATCCCCTGTACTCAGGCCAGGGACTGGACCTGCCCCAACCTCAGTTCATCTTTGCAACAACCCTGCCAGTGGCAATTATTTTTCATTTTACAGATCAAAGTTGTATAGATCAAGTTGCCCAAAGCTATATTCCCAGCCGCCCAGGCTGGGATCCAAACTGATGCTGGAGCTCCTCTGGAGCTCCGCTCGGCCCCTCCACCAGATCAGCCCTCAAATCCCGTTCTATCTAGAAGGTTGTCTTTCTTCCTTGTGCCCACACATAAGCACTTCTCCCTCATGTAAAACTGTGTGGGATGTCAAGAGATCAGGCAGCTCAACAAACAGCCCCGCTTTGAGAGGAAGCTACGGATGAAAGCAGCATCACGAGGATGGGGACTTTGTCAGCTCTGTCCACCGAGGGATGCCCCGTGTCTAGGGCAATGCCTGGCACGTGCTGACGCAGAAAAGGCACCCAATAATTTGTCGAACAAACACCCTCGCAGAGTGTGCAGATTCTTGCAGTTTTCATGGTCAAAAGTCTTTTTACAAACAAAGCAAGATGTCAAGAGCCCTCAGCTGGACTAAAGCAGCCAGGTAGGCACAGGGTAACTCAGGCATGCCAGCTCCCCTCCGTTCTCACGAGACCCGGCTACACTCGACAACCAGAAAGACACCCATCTGACTCCCGTTGCCCAGCCAGAAATGCCACCTGCGGCGGTCATGGCCTGGGAAGACACTGACACCTCCCCGCACGTTTTCCAGCTACGTGTCAGCTCCCGGAAGGCTTCTGAGACATTATGGAACATCTCAAACACTTCCTACTAATTCTGCAGCCTAATGGGCCCTCCTCATTCAGCAGCACTGGTCTGGGCTTCCATCACCAGTCTCCTGTGTCCCGCTGAGGAACGACACACACCTGGGACTCCCCAAGCCTCATAAAACTCCTTGGCCAGATTCCCTTTAGGGGATGCTGTGTCTGAAGAACCTGTGGCACCATTTACTGATTTCCTTTGGGGGAAGAAGCGTCTGATTGCTGTGGTCCTGCTGAAACTGGGCAAGCCCCCCGGCCCCCGTATTATTTCTGCTGGGCCTTCCACTGGCTGGGGAGTCATCCCTCGATAGGAATGAACCAGGGTCTCTGACTCAAGTTGCTTACAGCTAGTTTGAGAACCAAGACAAGTTGAAGATTGGTTTTAAAATGTTTTCAATTTAATTAAATTTTAGAAATACATATTTTTAAAAAATTTAAATTAGTTTTTTATTGTGAAAGAAGAAATGTACCAATACAGGGCAGTAATCTTGTTAACACACACAAACACCCACCTAACTACCACCCCAGTCAGGATATACAGAATATTTCCAGTACCCCAAAACGTTCTCTCACAGATCTACCTCCTCCAAAAGGTAGCCATTTGTCTAACATCCAGTATTAGCTCTGCCTGATATTGAACTTCATATCTTGGAATTATATCATACATATTCTTTGGTGTCTGGCTTCTTTCACTCAACATATCTGTGACATTCACTCACACTGAGCGTGGACCAGCGCTTCTATTAAATTTCTGAGTGGTATTCTGTTGTATGAATACGTGACAATTTTTTTATCCATTTGCCAGTTGAGGAAAACAACTGAGTTGCTTCCAGTTCATAACGATCATGAATAAAGCTGCTGTGAAACCCTCACACACTCTTTTTGAGCACACACGCACTCTCCGGTCATGATACCAACTGGCAGTAGGTGGCTCTGGTCATGGGGGAGGCATGTGCTCAAATTTAGTAGACACTGCCCGTGTCCCAAAATGGTTGTACCTTTGTAGCTTCTCGCAAGCAGTGTATGAAGGCTCCGGCAGCATGTATGGGAACGTCATTCCTTTTTACAGCCAAGTAACAGTCCATCGCATGGAGGGACTACATGCATTTAAGTATCCACCTGTTGATGTGTATCTGAGCTGTTTCCGCTGCGGGGCTATTATGAATAATGCTGCTAGGAACATTCACGTGCAAGTCTTTGTGCAGAGGGATGTTTTCATTCCTCCTGGAATATACCTGGGAGCGGAATGGCCAGGCCATACAGTAACTCTGCGGATAACTTTTTGAAGAACTTCTAGACTGTGTTCCAAAGTGGTTGTAACATTTTACATTCCCACCGGCATTCTCCGTATCCTCACTAACACTTGGTATTTTTGGTCTTTAAAATTTTTAGTAATTATGGTGGGCATACAGTAGTATCACATATATGGTGGTAATTTGCATTTTCTATGAGCACCTTTTCATATCCTACACTCTCCACCTCCAATCTCCCGGTGTCCCCCACACACGAAACCCATCCACTCCACTGAGAATCACCAGAAGAGAACATCTGACTGGCTTTAACTCAACAGACTCTATGGCAAAAGTTTGTTTCATTAATCAAAAATCAATTTATGTTAAAATATTAAATAGATATTTCCCAAAGCCTCCTCTAGGAAATTCAGGGACCCACCCATCCAAAGAGATGTTCCCATACTGTTTCTGTTCCCAGGAAAACTAGTCGTTGTTAGAAATAGGAAAGAAGCAAATAAACATGAGTGAGGGTAATCAGGGAAGGCTTCCTGTGGAGGTGAGTTAACCTAGGACTTGAAGAACGAGTTAAATGGATAAGCGGGGGTTCCTTCAACACAAGGGGAACATCATGAAGGAAGGTAAAAGGTCAACTCTAAGAATGCTGGGGCCAGGAAGGAGTCCCACCTTTGGCAGGAGTGTTGCAGATCCTGGCCGTGGGCCCAGAAGGTTGAAGAAATTTATTATTGGGAGGCCTATAAATAGCTTTTCATGTCACAGGTGCAGCAAGGGTTTCAGGTGGGGAGTCAGTTGCCTTTTATATGGGGAAGGCACCAAAACAAAACACAAAAATAAACAAAGACCAATGAGACAGGTGAGAGACAGAAGAACCACAAAGGATGTCTCGATTTTGTCCACAGGGTTGCATGCAAAACCAACACAGACCTAAAAGGGCCATTAGCCGAGGCCCAGTCCAGATGAGCTGGGCTCAAGAGGGGTCATCCAGCTGGCTGACAATCCCTTCTAAGAGCTTTCACTCTTCCAGTGGTGCTGCCAGCCTATCCTCGCCTTTGTTTCAAAGGAGAATGAACACAGAGAAGAACAAAGGGAGATGTCCTCACAGTTACTACAGGATCATGTGACTGCATTCTGAAACACCTCAATGGCTTCTCCATGCTTCAGGGAAAACACATGCTTTAGGCCTGCAGCCCATCCCGTCTCAGCCTCACGATTCTCGCCTTCCCCCAGTCCTAGGAGTGTGTCCCACAGGCTCTGCTAACGGCACGGAAAGCTTTTCCTCTCCATCCCCTGGCTTCTCCGCTTCATCCTTGAGGCTGAGGCCTGCGCCCCTTCTTCAGAGAGGCGTTGCCTCGCACCCCTCTGTCTTGAGTCCAGATCCATTTCCCCTGCCATACGTTCTCCTGAAACCCCGCTTTGTTCCTTTTTAACACTTACCTCAGCTGCACATTCACCACCTCATCTTGCTCAATTAATGTCTGCACAAGAGCAGACGGAACATCTGTTTCTGTTCATTATCATATCCTGATGTCTCTTGCACAGTGCCTGGCACATGAAAGAAAGAGAGAGAGAGAGAGAGAGAGAGGGAGGGAGGGAGGGAGAGAGAGAGAGAGAGAGAGAGAGAGAAAAGAAAGAAGAAAGAAAGAAAGAAAGAAAGAAAGAAAGAAAGAAAGAAAGAAAGAAAGAAAGAAAGAAAGAAAGAAAGAAAGAAAGAAAAGACCACAGAGAATCTAATCATAAGTGGGATCTGGCCCCTGGTAAGGCAATCCAATGACCCAGCAATTCTATCCCAAGGTGTATACCTGGCAGAAACGTGTACATATGTTCTCCAAAAGATGGGTACAAAAATATTCATGACCGCATCATTTGTAATAGCCAGAAGATAAAATGACTTTAATATCCATGAACAGTAAAATACATAGATTATGATTTTTTCATTTGATAGAATACTATACAGCAGTGAAGATTAACAAAGTACCATTATTTGCTAACAACATGGATGAATCGCACAAACACAACACACTGAGCAAAAGAAAGTCACAAAAGAGAACATACTATGTAATTCCAATTATATGACATTCAAAATCAGGTAGACTAAACCACGGTCAGAATGGTAAAACTTCTAATGCCCTTTGGGGATGGAGGGTAGGGATTGGCGAGGAGCAAAGGTGCTTCTGGGTGCTGGGAATATTCTGTTTCTTGATCTGGGGTGTAGATTTTTAGAGAGGCACTCACAGTGTGACAATTCATAGAGTTGTTCATTTATCACTTCCATGTGGGTTACACTTCGGTAAAAACCTTTCTGCAAAAGGGAAGGAACTCCCCCATTAGATGGTGCTGGACCTCAACAGGCTGAGAGGGGGTTCTGGCAATTCCGGAGCACAGTCTCCAGCGCTGCCGGTGCGTTTCTGCGTTGCCAGCACACGTGGCCCTTGCAGCCGCCACGGCGCTCCCCTCTTTGTTTCTGTCATCTGGGTGGCTCTTCCTTCCTTTTCTTTTTTTTAAAGGCGGAGGTAAATGTTCAAACTTGCTCTCCCAAGAGACACCCGTATAAAGGGGATTATTGTTGCATGACCTAACCCAAAAATGTGAAATTTAAAGCAAAACAAACAAACAAACAAAATCTTGTTCTACAGAGAGAGCTGTGAATGTGTTGACAAACACACATAGTGTGTGATTGGGGGAAAGGAGCAAATCGTGGAATTCAGTGCAAAGCAGTATATTTCATGCAAATAGCACTGTAGAGAAATAAGCATGTGACAGAGAACATAATTTGGGGAGGTGGACATCGATCTCTTTAATTTTTGTAAATACCACATTATGATTTTCTTGCTTTAAGCAACTTCTTCCCAAGCTCTCTGGTTGCAAAGAAGTTGTGACTGTACCATCCCAAGTGCATGTTATTTCGGATTTACTGCCAAAAGATTGAGTTTCACCCTCTCTGGGTCTGAAAGTGTGAATGTTTTGTGCAGATGCATTTGTGCGCTCCGAGGCAGGCCGGCTGGCAAAGGGAAGAGTCAACTTTGCCCAGTTAATGTGCTGTCAGGACAAAGGGTGGGGAACAGTATTTCTTCACAGCCTAAGCTGTGGTTAAATTCCTCAGCCTTTCACTCCTTGGGCTGAATGCTCAAGCCATGAAGCCAGCAATCCTGGGCCAAACCCCAAACTCCTAGTAAGATGTGTGTTAATTAGAAACTTTGCAAACATACCTTTTATATGTAGGACAGTGTCCTGAATTCTAAGAGGTGGCAGGTGTTTAACTAGAAGGCATAAAACCTAGAGTTGACGGCCAACTGGTGGGGCAGACCGGCACTCCTCAGACACTGGATGGTAATTGTATTAAAAGAAAAAAAAAAAGATGTACACGCCTTCGCCCCAGCAATCCTACTTATTAAAATGTATCTTTCTGATGGACTCACACATACACGCAAATATGCACGTGCAAGGATGTTCACTGCAGCTCTGTCAGTAATAGCAAATTAATAGCTACAATGTCGATCAACAGGGACTGGGCAAATAAATTATAGTAATTCACACAGCGGAATTCTATTCTATCAAACCAAAAGCACAAGGTGGTTTTGTGTGACAGGCTGCAATCTGTTCTGAGATACACTGTTAAAAATATTAAATATGGCTCAACAGTGTCTAGATATACATGTATATATATTATGTATATACAGATTCCTTTGCATAAAAAAGATATATGTGCAGATACATGTTTATATAAGTAGAGAATATCTCTGGAAAGAGATCCAAGAAACTGAAAAGAGGGGAAGTAAGTAAAGTGAGGAATGTCTCAGGAAGAGATTCATTTATTATTATTATATACGCCTTTGAACTATTTGCGTTTTTATCAAATACATGCAATTTTTTCAAATAATAAGTTTAGTTATATACACTAGAAAAATATACATACAGAAGACAGAATCTTACAATAATTTTTGCCCAAATCAATATGAGCCAAATAAGCACAGTATACGGCTGTGAGAAGACATCAGAACAAAGGCTTCAGCCACATGTCATTGTTTGGGCTAGCGGGGAGTGACTCCAAGTGCAGGGCAGCTCTGCGCAGGGGCTAGAAGGGTCTGACACAATTAGACCACTCCCACCCCCACCCCAAAGAAATACAATTGACCTATGAAATGTTGTATGTGTTTGGTCAGCCTGTGAAAAAGTCCAGCCACTTTCCCTCCTGGCCTCGGGTATTCTGATATTATTACTATGTTCATTAGATATACACTTCTCTAGGGACTAGTCAGAATCACCCCTTTGAAAACGTTAAGGGCTTAGGTTAAAATCCTGGCTCAGCCACTTACTCACCCTCTCTGTTTGTTTACTCATCGGTAAAGTACAGAGAGAAACACTTCCTGGGGGAGGAGGGGTCTACTGTGAAGATTAACTGAGGTCCTGCATAGAAACTTGCTTAGCCCAGTGTCACTGTGATGATGATGGTGATGACAGAGCTACCAGAGAGGTGCGCCAGGTATACACATAACCTCACCCCATCCTCTCAGCAACCCAATTTTACAAATAAGAAAATATTCACCATTGTCATTAATATTACACATGTCTCTCAGTGGATTGGATTGTGGTCTAGGTATATTAAGGACCCTCTTGAAATGAGACTATGAGGGAATTTTTATATAGGATCTATGTCAAAATTTTAACATCTTGGCTTATAGGACACAATGAGTTCACCCCCAGGAATGAATAAAGTAGGCCAAAACATGAAATTAGAAGCAGATGCAAATCCAGTTTTAAAGAGGGGAAGAGAATAAACAGAGGAATTCATTTCCAATAATACCTGTAAATCAAAAACTATTCAAAATAATATCTGAAAATAAATCATTTAACAGTTAACAAATGCGCATGAGCTGCTGAAGCCAACTCATGAGTTCATTTCTATGCTGACAAGGCAGTACTTCTGAGCCTTATCTTCCTCGTTCAGGTCTCTTCTCCATTCCTCTTTCTCTCCCGTAATTTTAACATCCTTTTATTCAACGTCCCGAGAGGAGATCCGCATTAAAGGAAGAACAAATCAATTTCTCTGACTTGCTCTTGGAGTCACTCCCAGAGGGTACAAATGGACCCAAGACCCTCTTATCACACTCTATGACATTATAAAAACCAAATCAATCAAGAAAATATTTTGGTATTAGCATGCTTCTTTCAAGTTTTTGCCCAATGATCGATGACTCAAGACAAAAATGGAGAACTTAAGTGAACAATGAAAATGACTTCCTCATTTAATGGGGAGAGATTGATTTTATGTTTAAGAAAAAAGGGAAGGAATGAGTCTAGTGAACGTGATTGAACAGACATTCCCAGGTAAAATGAAAAAGTCAAGAATGAGGCAAGCATGGTTAAACACCCCCACACAAGCTGATTAGCTCGAGTCACTAACATGTGAGGTCATTCTTTCGTGAAAGTGCTCCCCGAGGGCAAACCAAATTGCTGGGGATAAAGATATGCCCATTACCTGGCTTCAGAGGCGATAATCTGTAAAGTGGGAGTGAGAGTGGCCAGGCGAGCAGGTCTTGGGCATTCTGCAAAGTCACAGGCCTGTCAAAGGCACCCAGAAAGTGCTGAGTCACGAAAGTGTGGGAGCCGGGTGGCCGGAGCAAAGCCGGTGTTTCTCAGGCTCAACAGAAACCAGACAATATCCCCAGGGATGATAAAAGAGGTTGCACCCCGGATCTGCCAGGACCTTAATCGGGACGCACACACCAAGGAGCTAGCCCTGCCTGAGCGACTCTATTCATAGTAACCATGGATCATGTTGTTTGCCGCCTCTGTGTGTCGGATCATTTGTCCAGAGGGAGCCTCCTCCGCATGTCACCCCCCTAGGAAACTATCTGGAAGGCACACTGATAATTCTCTCAGCCACATGCCTCGCTCTGTGCTTCCTGGTTTCACCTCGTACTTCTGCTCATTCCTCCACAGGAAGCACCCTCAGCAAGGGGCGAAAGGTATGGGGGGGTGGTCACTGATTCGACCCTAAAAAAAATACCTGGTTTGGGCATATGTGGACAGAATTAAGACACCATGAACCAACTCTGGGGCCACAAGGGTGGAAAGAGGTCCCAAGAATGACTTCGAGCAAGTAGGCAAGAGCTCTGTGTCCCAAAAGGGCACTGCCAATGGTGCAGGTGTGGTTTGGGGGCCTTACCAGCTTCCCTCTTGCTGTATTTTTAAGTGGTGGTGCGGTTAAGACGGGGACCAGAAGGAGGGGAGAAAAGGTTGCCATCTCCCATCCCGGCAGCTGCTCCTACCAGGTCTGGGAAGCAGCGTGCAGAGCGAAGGGCCCGCACGGATCGGGGACTACGCTTGAAGGGGAAAGGAAGTGATGCGAATGTCCCCCGGAGAGGGGCGGTCACTCCAGCGTTCCAGGGCAGGCCCCCCGGGCCGGGGGCGGGCAGCCCAGCCCAAAGGCCAGTGCTGTCCGAAGGGAGAACCAAGGCCTGGGACCTAGCGGAGGTCTCGTCTGGCTGTCGTGGTGGCCCAGCGCTGCGCTGGGCCTGGGAGCTCAGGGCCTAGCAGAAGAGAGAGACAGTGAGCCAACTGTCCAAGAAATAAACTGCTCCCAAGGCGGGCGCACCATGGGGGCGTGAGCCTCCACTGAGGCCAGGCAGGGGATGGGCTGTGAGGAAGGTGTGGGGTTTCCTAGGTAAGAAAGGCAGGGTAGGCAGGGAAGAACGGCCAGGTGCTGGGAGTGGAAGGGAGAGACAGCCCGTAGCCAGAGGCAGGTTTGGGAGGGAAGAGTATTGTTTTACAGGCCGTATAGATAATTGTCTGGCAGTTATCCAAAAAGGACACGTGAGTACGCCACAGGCTGCCTTCTCTGTATTCAAGGCATCTTACCCTAAATTGCTCACTCACCTAGCAAAATGCTCAAAAGGTTACGGCGGCCGTAGTAAAAATAGTGAAATGAACAAGTGTCACTGTCAGCACTAGTATTTCACATCAGCTACCGGCCTTATGAGCCTGTGCTTCACGTGCTTGATCGCATGTGATTCAGACAGCAACCCTATTGGACAGGGGGAGCAGCGAAGGAATCTGCTTCAGATCACGCAGCCTGGGTGTGGCAGGGGCCAGGTCTGAGCACAGGCCCATCTGGTTCAAGGCCACGCACATAAACCAGGGCAGCAGGGCTCAGCGAGTCGGCAGAAGGAGGTAAAAGATACCCAGGGGCCACCGCCTTTATCCGTACAGTCAGTCCCCAGACCCAAGGCCTCGGAGGGCCTCCTATGACGTCACTGCCACACCTGGGAAATTGGGATAATGTCACCTGTCTACCTATCTCATCAGGTTGTTGTGAGGTTCAAACAAGCACAGGTGAGTCCAGCAGGTTTAAAGCACCACATAAATAAGAGGCTTTAATATGTGGCAAAACAAGCCCTGATATTAACTTCAAATAGGCCAGGTGAGTGACACCCCCCGCCCCAAGATAGAGGCATTAAAAAGAGAGAAGGAAAAAAAAATGAAAACCACTCCTCCTCACCTTGACCCTGGGGCATGAAAATGAGAGCTCACAGCAAATCCCTGAGGTCTGTCTACCACATCCAGGCACCATGCCTGTGTTGTAAAGAACAGAACTCACCCAGGCAGAGGTCTGGCTTTTGCCTGGCCTTGGCTCTGGGAGGTGACCTCCAAACCCTCGGATCGTTCTGCCTGGTCAGAGTGTCTGTTTGCCTGGGGGCCTTGAGCCACACCAGACATGCTAACAATGTGGCTTATAGTGGGCACTCTGGGCCATGTGGTATCGACTTGATTGACCTCCTGAGAGGCTGGAGTCTAGGCTAGCCACACGGGCGGTCAATCACGTCTACACGGCTGAGCCCCAGTAAGAACTCGGGACACACCAAGGCTCGGGTGCGCTTCGCTGGCGGGTGATACTCCCTGTGCACTGTCATCCCCTGTTGCCAAGAAAGGTGAGTGCTTTGCCTGGTTCCACTGGGAGAGAACAATGGGAAGCTCCGTACATAGAACTCTCCTGAACTCTGCCCTGTGTACCTCTTCCCTTGGCTTATTTTAATCTTAACCTTTCAAAGTAACTGTGATTATGACAGCTTACAGTAAGTTCTCTAAGTCTAACAAATTATATCACGAGCAGTCCTCTCTGCATTGTCATTTAATCTTTACAAAACCCCAAGGGAGTAGGTGCTGCTCTTCCCACCTCACAGACAAGGACGCTGAGCAGCTTAGGGTCCACTGCTTGTCCAGGAGCCCATATCCAACAGGTGGGGGACCTGCAGCTAATCACCCGGCTGCAGCATCAGTGACACTCTCACCTGGGCACCTGGTGGTCCTGCCGCCAGCTGCAAGACCACAACTCAGGCCACCCTGAGAGCCACAGACAGGTGAACAGAGGGCCTCCCTCAACGCTGTGCATTGAACAGCAGCCTCTGCTGTCAGAGGATAAGGGGAGAACTCAGAAAGCAAGGGGCAAAACACTATGCTGTTTAGATGCTGGGTGGTATTGTGACCTTACCATTCCATTTTGAGACAGGCCACCTACGACATAAACACCGTGGCAGCCCAGAAGCCCAAGCCTCAGCCCTTTCATGGTCAGTCACACCAGCCCTCAGGAGCAGAAGCCTGGAGAGCAGTGATGTAATTGCCTCCTAGGACAGGACATTCCACCAAGAGGCCAGCCGAAGGGCTGCGTCAGGCGAGCAGCGAGGGGGGTGTGCAGGGAGAGGAGGCAGCTGGGGCGGCCAATGGCACATCTGCCCCCAGTCGGGGATGGTGTCAGCCACACACCACTGCCTGCCAGAATGGGGAGGGGCAGGAAAGAGGCTGCACACGCAGCAGATTTCCCCCCTCTGCCCCCCAGCGTGGAGACCAAGCTGTGCCTGTCAATCCTACCTCCGCATCTCGGGAAACCTGGGGTGGCAATGCCCTCTGCCTCCTACCCACACGCTGCCCCAGCTAAGTGCCATAAAATTATTTTCCCCAAGAGCAATAGATTTAACACTGCCCCCCCCCAACAGCTCTGTGGGCTCTGCTGTCCCCAAAATACACAGCCAAGCAAAATGTCACACTTAAAATCCAGACTTATGTGCTTTGTTTGTATATTTTTTTAAAGTCTGCTTCTACTCTGTTGTTTTCTATTCTATTTTATAAATATATACAGGAACTGAGGAAAAATCTGGTCAATCAGATTACCTTGCTTTTGCTTTATACTTGTCGTTCAAGAATCCAAATAATACCCAGTCATGAAGGACTCTTAGCAAATAATTTTTTAATAAAGAAAGGTTTTCAACACAGAAATAACTGAAAAACAATATTCTTAATAACAGTAATGTGAATTACCATCTGGAAATTTCAAAACACCCTTCGGGGGATAAACTCTGAAATAGGTGTTATTAACCTACAGCCCCACAGGGGTTCACAGATGAGTTTCGGGATGTCCATAAAAACCATGAAATTGAAATTGTTCATAAAATCATGCAGGTATGCACCCCAGAGTAATTTTTCTGAGGTGAAAGTCCGAAGCTTTCATCAGCTCCTTAAAGGGATCTCTGACCCCAAAATATTAGAGCTACTAGCACATTCAGTGCTGGCACGTTCTCAGTCTCATTTATTCTCAAGACATTCCCAAACAGGGGAAGAATGATGACCCGCTGGGCGGGAGGCAAAGGGCAGGGACTGCCCGAGTTCACAGGGCATGCCTGTCACTTTACTGGCAGCTCAGTAACTGTTTATCACAGTCCCTGTTGCAGTAATGTGATGGTTCACAGGTGTTTCTCCAGCCCAAAGACTTAAAACTTCTTGACCACAGAGACCAGGTGCGCTAGGTGTGTGTAAGCTGCATAGTTAACTGCGCTGGGTAAATGCTTTTTGGTGAAATAATCATGCTTTTCTTGCTCACTGTTCTCACTCCTCAGATGATTCACATGCAGCAAAAATACCTGCTTTGACTACAAAGAAAGAATGTCCCCTATCTATGTACCCTGCCAAAGTGCCAGACCGCCAGCAAGGCAACAGAATGACCCAGCACGCCGGTGGCGGCAGGGGCGTTACTGGGCGTTACAAGTTACAAGGCACTTTGTGGGTGGAGAAGCTGAAGATTCAAGAAAGAATGTGGCTCAATGACCCCCCCAACCCTGTAAACAGAGCAAAGGAAATCCTGATTCATCACTTTTCACAGCAGCGAGTAAAAAGATGGGGCTTTGTAGGACACATTCAGACTCTGTCCTTCCACAAAGAAGTGACAATTGACTGCGATGCTACTTTGTTGCTCTGTCCCTGGCTTTGAGCGGTTTCAGCCTGAGCAGCTGGCAGCTTGTGGGAGCAGGTGTTGTATGTGCAGAATAGGAAGCAACTACTAATGTGGCCGCGGTTTCTTTTGGGGGTACGAAACTGTTCTGGGATCAGGTCGTGGCGACGGGTGTTTCACTCTGTGAATGTGCAAAAACACATCATACTGTGCACATTAAAAGGGTGAGTTTTACCATATGTGACATATCTCTCAATAAAGCTGTTACCACCTACAGGGTACCTACCTCCTGACCTCACAGGGTTGCTGGGAGAATCACGCTGCGCGGCTACCGGCGCCTGCCTGGCCCTACAGCTGCTTCATCAACGTTACTTGTGGATTAGGACGCGAGGGAAGGATACAAACTGATAACAGTGATTGATTCCAGGACAGAATCTGAGACAGACAGTGATGGGGGAAGAAAAAAAGAAAGACTTTAACTTTATATGTAATGTTTTAATATTTCGAAGCAGAATGAATTTATTATACGGTACTTACAATGATTAAAATTTAATTTTTAAAATGCCTGCTATTATGATAGAAATACATCTTTCTATTAATCATTTCCAATCTTCTGGTTTAACAGCTGTGA
Organism: Mormoops blainvillei; assembly: GCA_004026545.1. Lineage (NCBI taxonomy): Eukaryota > Metazoa > Chordata > Mammalia > Chiroptera > Mormoopidae > Mormoops > Mormoops blainvillei. Next base: position 12,499 of record PVJD01012959.1, on the reverse strand, counting down.
GAAAACACCAATAGCAGCTAAAAACCAGAATGTCACAATCCTCAAAAGAAAGAGTCATTTCTCATACAATTAACTTTGTTGCCAAACGACAGCACCCCCCACCCTAAAAAAAAAAATACCTGGTAACCAAAGGCAGAGAAAAAGCAGCAGTCGGAGTTGGGACGGGGACAAGTGCCCAAGCAGGGGAGCCACCCCTCTACAACGAAAGAAGAGACAGAACTGCCCCCTGACATACGTCTCATCCCAACACCTGAGGTCACAGGGATGCATTTCTCCAAAACTGAGGCTGCGAGACTGCTCTGAGCTCCTGAGTCTGGCCTTGTACTTGGGCTGCAGGTGAAGTCGGGCAGGGAACTCCGCAATAATTGCCTTAATCTGCATATCACACCTATTTTTAGGTCTTCATTTTATAGCTGGGTGAAATGAGCAGGTGCAAGGAGATCCAAATACGAGGCTACATTAAGATGTTTCGTGAGAAGCAGGGAGACGCTTACTCAAGCAAAACCAGAGCTGGAAGCCACTGGTTGCTTTTGAAGATGACACCAATTGGGGAGGCCGCCGCAGAGCTTGTTGATTTGCCCTTTGGTCAAGTTGAAAGGCACGGTGTATGCAGCCATGATTTACTGCTGGGAGGGCTCTGCCTGGACGGGCCCAGCTGTGGAGACATGCCCATGCCCACCCCTCCCGCCTGTCCTGGCGGAGTTCACGGGGGCCCATGGGGGCACGTGGCCTTGGACAAGAGCAAGCACTCACCAAGCTGCCCGGGAGAAGATAGCCATGGTTCTGACACAGGCTCAGTCCTCATCAGAAAGAGTCCAGGTTGGACATTTCTACAGTCATTCAGCCAACAGGTGAGGGACCTATATATGCCGAGCCCTGGTCTGGGTGCCAGAGATTTGTTCAGCAGGGAACAAAACCAAGTCTCTCTTCTCAGGGAAGTGACATTCCAAGGCAGGAAGATAGAAAAATAGACAGATAAATGTACAATGTGTCAGGCAATGATAAGTGCTAAGAGAAAAGCTGACAAAGGAAAAAGAGAGCGTGATGAGGGGCTGAGGGCTGCTGCTGGAGACGGGGGCCGGACTTCCTCTGGACAAGGTGACAATTGAGTAGGCGCCTACAGGAAGCCAAGCAGCGAACCCTGCAGGCATCTGACAGAGAGGGCTCTGGAGAGCAAGAGCAAAGGCCTGGGACATCTGAGGAGCAAGATACCCAGAGGGGACCATGTCAGGAAGTGGACAAGGATGAAAGAGGCATGAAGGTAAAGGCCACAAGAACTGGGCAGGCAAGACCTCGGGCTTCCATTCTGAGTTACGTGGGGAGGGTCTGCAGGGCTTCGAGTAGAGGAGGAAAATTACTGGACTTCCATTTTAAAAGGTCACTCTGGCTGTTGTGGGAGAGCAGACCTCAGGGAGCGAGGGTGGGGAGGATGCCACAGTGTCTGGGTGGGAGGCCATGGTGGTGTGGCCTTGGTGGTGGCAGAGGAGGTGGTGAGAAGTGGCAGATTCTGAATGTGTTTCCAGGTAAGGCCGGTAGGATCTGTGATGGACCAGATGCAGGGAGAGAGAGATGAGAGTCCGGGGCGGCTCTAAGGTTTCAGGTCTAAGAATACGTTTAAGTCTGAAGGTTGTGCTGCGAACTGTCAACTCGGGCAGTCAATACGAGAAAAGTATCACTCTTCCAGAAGAGTGACAGTGGTGTGAGGTCCTGGACACTTCCTGGAAGCAGCGTGTCACCTGCTCATGGCAGGGTGAACACCAGGTTCCCAAATATTGTGCCCAAACTCTCTGGCATCAAAGAAACAGCCCTGTTGACTCCACTATGAAAACACAGGCTTGCCAATGCAGTGATTGGAAAGGTGGAGGTTGGAGACGGAGGCAGGATGCTTAACACAGCATCTCGTTGAATCCTGAGAAGCAGGGGAAAAAACCAGTCTCTCTTCCCAAGGAAGTGACATTCCAAGGCAGGAAGATAGAAAAATAGACAGATAAAGGTACAATGTGTCAGGCAACGATAAGTGCTAAGAGAAAAGCCGACAAAGGAAAAAGAGACAAAGCGTGATGGGGGGCTGAGGGCTGCTGCTGGAGAGGGGGGCGAGGCTGGGGGGGGAGTCCTCTGGACAAGGTGACCATTGAGTAGGTGCCTATACAGGAAGCCAAGCAGTGAACCCTGCAGGCATCTGACAGAGAGGGCTTTGCTTGAGTAAGTGATCCAAAAATATTCTCTTCCTTTGCAGGTGAAGAAACTGAGATAAAGATGACAAGGCTGGATGTAATATCTAACTTTGAAAAAACTACACATAGGAGAAGCTCTTCATAATCTGGGATGCAAAAGGCCTTCCCAAACAAGAAACAAAACTCAGAAGACACCTGGTTGGTATGGTTCTGTTGGTTGGATCATTGTCCCAAAACCAAAGGGTTGCAGGTTCGATTCCCAGTCAGAGCACATACCTAGGCTGCAGGTTCGATCCCCAGTCCGGGGGTACATGATCCCCAGTCCAGGTGCATATGATATGGGAAGCAATGAATTGATGTTTCTCTCCCACATTGATGCTTCTCTCTCTCTCCCTTCCTCTTCCCCCTCCTCTCTCTCTCTAAAGCAATGAAAAAATGTCTTTGGGTGAGGATTAAAAAACAAACTAACAAACAAACAACTCAAAAGCCATAAAGAAGAAGACAAATTTGAATTCATAAACAAGTTAAAGCATCTGCTTGGTCAAAGATGAACAAAGAGTAAACTTAAAACTACCCATACATTGCCCAAGAGACAAAAACAAAAACAAATCCATCCATAAACAAAACTAAAAGCAATGCCTAGGAGGAAATATTTACAACCTCAGTAACATGGGGTTGCGATCTACAACACACAAAGAACTTAGTCACATCAATAAGAAAAAGACAAACAACCACATTTTTAAAAAGGAAAAACTGTGAGTATCAACTAACATGAGGAAAAATCCAAGACCCCCGTGAAAGGATGCCCACCTCACCACTGCTCAGAGGAATACGCCTGAGCGAGAACCTCACGTTTTCCACTGGGGGGATTAGGAAAACTGAAAGCACTCACTTTTAGTTTTGGTGGGAGGATGGAAAAACTCTATTCTGGGGGTGGGAGTGTAAGTCAGTCTGGCCTTTTTGGAACACAGTTTGGCAGAACCTGTGACAATGCTTCACATGTCTCTCCTAGAGTCCATTCTACTAGAAGCCCCCGCCTATAGACATATCTCCCTACGTATGCAAGAAAACACCTCTGAGCTTAGTCCCTGCAGCAGTGTTGAGCAGAAAGAAAAACACATGACAACAACAACTAAATGTCCATCTGCAGGAGGTTATTTAAACAAACTATCCATGCTGACCAATCTACGAAGTCTTTAATAAGAATGAAATTAACTAGATGTACTAGCATCAAAAATCTCCCAAAGCACACTGATAAAAATTACAGAACCACACACATGCATAATATGTTACTCTAGATGTTAAAAAATAAAACGCAAATTACATATGTGCGGACACATGTATATGAATGTAAACGCAAAGAAAAAGGGCTGGAAGTATAGAGCCCCCCTCTGTTAGGCGTAGACTTTCGCAGGTGGAATTCAAACTGGAGGGAGGGGGGCAGGAGGAATGAAGCCCCCTGGGGGGAAGGGGACAGGAAGGATGCCAAAGTATGCCTGGTAGATGAAGCAAAAGACAACTCAATTCACAACAGTCTAGAAATGAACAAGATCTGAAATTACTGCCCCATGTCGCACCCTTGTCAGTGGCCGTGGACCCCCATCTCAGTCAGCCCCGCGTATGGGAAGGCGATGCTGGGGGCCTGTCATTCAAGAGCTCAGGTAAACCCATCACATTCTTTAACATTCCCTCCAGATTATCCCCTGAGAATAAAATGAAATTCACTCTGATAGAGTTTGGCTGGAGGGAGGGAAGCGAAAGGCAAGATAGGGCAGTAAAATGTTTATAAGATGTGAAAGAAAAAGAGGAGATGAGGCCCAACAGTCCTTTAAAAGAATAGGAAAGTATGAAGGTGCTGTGAACTAACTATGAGGACTGCTCCTATAGACCGCCTTCACCGACTTCATCATCAATAGTCGCCTTGTTTTGCCTCGTGCAGGGAGCTGTGTGAAGGGAATGGTACAGGCACCCCACAGCTCCGACCTCAGAAGTATGCAATTAAAGATGGACACACTGAGGCAAGTGACTGTCCCAGGATACACAGACACGATAAACATGACATCAGGAGTCAACCAACTTGTCTTTTTACAGAATCCAAACACATAAGGAAGAAAACACAGGCAACAGATGTTTAAAAACACAGTTGTAGGAAGGACAGCAGGCGCAGTTGTAAAATCAAATTTTCCGTATTGCTTCATCCTTTTTCTCCACACTCCAGCCATTTATTCAACACATACTTGGCTACTCAAATGGCCCCTGCCTTCTGAAATACTGGCCACTCTGTGCTCTGAGTTAGGACATACACCTACATCTGGTGCTATTGGATCAATGAGATTGCTCCATCCCAAACCCCCTTTGTTTTATTTATTTATTGGTTTTAGAGAAGAACGGAAAGAGAGAGAGAGACATCAGTTTGTTGTTCCAATTATTTACACATTCATTGGTGGCTTCTTGTACGTGCCCTGACCTTGGGTCAAATCCACAACCTTGGCAAATGGGGACGACGCTCTAACCAACTGAGCTAACCTGGCCAGGGCCCCAACCCTTTCTTTTAATGGTGGCTGAATGTACCAAGGTAAACAATGTATTCTTTAATTATGTTCACTGCAGCTCAGTTACAATTGACTCCACTCAGGCCCACGGAGCAAGAGAAGCCAGGTACTCTAGTGCTCAGGCATGGGGTGGTAGGGAGGTGGGACAATCCTGGCTTTGTCACAGCAGGAAATGAGGGTAAGCCTTGCCTTGGGTAAAGAAATCTGAGACCTGCTCAGAAGGCTGTTTCCATCCCTAACTACCTACCTCTCTACTACTAGGAAAGGGAAAAGACAGACGCCATCATGTGAGAGTGCCTAAACTACTACTTACTAGTGTTTTCCAAGTTGGACAATTAGCAATATATACTCCATTCTTCATCACTTATATCCCATCGTTTTTACAAATAAAGGCTGTGATGCCCTGGTTGGTGTGGCTCAGTGGATTGAGTGCTGGCCTACAAACCGAAAGGTTGCTGGTTCGATTCCCGGTCAGGGCACTTGCCTGGGTTGTGGGAAAGGTCCCCAGCTGAGGGTGTGCAAAATGTAACCAGTCCATGTTTCTCGCACACATCGATGTTTCTCTCCCTCTCTTTCTCTCTCTCTCCCCCCTTTCTAAAAATAAATGTATAAAATCTTTAAAAAAAAAAAAAAAAAAAAGACTGAGCCTTCCAGAGACAACTTTGCTCCAATTCAACGGGAGAACCAAGAACATAAAAAGTGCTTGTGTAGAGTCTTCTAGTGCTCACCCTTATCCAGTTCTTTCTCTTCTGGCACACAGAAGACTTATAGTGCTGGGCCCTCCTGCAGTTGGGTGGGCCTATGTAATCAGTTTTGGCCAAGGGACTGCCAGTGGCTGTGATGCCACCCCCAAACTGAAGCACTTAATTGCTGGTGTGAGGCCCTTCAGTACTGTTTTCCTATCTTGGTGACAAGAAGCATGTGTTCCAGTTAGTGAGGCTATGAGTTGATGGTGGTTCTGTCATCCTGGATCCCACAGCCCCTTTGACATTTGCCCCATCAACCCATGAAGGACAGGTGAATAAGTGAGAAATACACTTTCACTTATAAGTGAGAAATAAGTGAGAAATAACCCATGATGGACAGGTGAATAAGTGAGAAATATACTTTCACTGTATTTAGCCAATGGGATTTTGTGACTTAATAAAAACGCTTTTAGGTAAGTGGAAGCTAAGATACATACACAAATAAGTAAAATACATAAATCAAGGCTCACTCTGGCCTGGCCCATCAGAGGTACTTAACCACGTCTGGTGAAGGAGTGAATGAATAACTGACATAAAAGTGGTGTGAACAGTATGCTAACAGGAGGCTAAGACTAAGAATCACTACTGCCACTTAGGAGTTAATCAGCAAAGGGTGATAGAGCAAAAGCAGTATGAATATTAATAGCATAAATATTGAAAAAAACTGCTGGGTTACTGATTTTTTTTCAAGTTCATCTGGGAAGGTCCCTAGAACAAGGGTAACCCTTCTTCTCTGAGCCATCCTTCCACCAGGAATCTGAAGACGAGGTGACAATTCAAGCCAGATGGAACACCTACCCTGAGCTGCTGGAACTCCAACCAGGTCACCTAATGGAAAATGGTTTTCTCCTCACTAAGAAGTATTTTGGCAGATGGACCATGTTGACTCTAGAATTCCATGGGGTTGTGGACCCCTGGAGGGACTCCCCAGCCTGGTACTCTCTCTGCTGCTCTCGCTGGTGGCTCGCACTGGCCACAGGCCACCCACAGCTCTCAGGGGCTGTTCCTGCTCTTTGGGGGCAGCAAGTCCTTCTGCCAGGGGCCAGCAGCTGCTCTCATCAGCAGGTCACTCAACAAACCTGGGGGCAAAGTAATCATGTAATGTGATCGTCCATGTGTGCCTCAGGCTGGCAGCTCTTGGGGCTCTCTGTGTCTTGCTCCTAGGAGCCCGGATGGCCAGGCGGCTAAGCCAGCAGGCCTATAAGCACTGCAAAGCCCCGCTCCAGGGGGACCATGCTAGGTCAACCTTCTTTGTTGTGGCCTTGGTGCTGGAGACATCTGCCAATGAGCTCCTCCTTTACAAATCCTTTCCATTGCCCTCCAAGGACTGCAGATATAGTTACATTTCTAGCTGCTTGGCACAGACAAAACCCAAGGTCATGAGCCTCTTGAATCAGGGAACATTCTCTCTCCCTTAAGAGGGTCTCCTACTACTTTTCAACCTTAAGTGTGCCAAGGCCCAAGTGCCTACTCAGTGGACTTGGCAGAAGCCTCAAACTCTTTCCACATCCCATCTGCAGGATCGGGGCACTTCAATGACTCTAACCCGCTTAACCCAGGTCCTCATGGCAGAGAGAAAGCTCTGTTCTCACTTTGGCTTCCATATATTCCTGGGTTACGGTCCCATGGGACAGGCATCTTCTAAGTATTAGTGCATCTAAATGTCATCAGTCTTCACAAGGAAGTATGTCGTACTGTCCCTACCCAGCCTAACGAGACAGCCCTCCTTGGGCTGGAAAACACACTGGCACAGGAGGAAGGAACCCCGGAGTCTAGTTCCTGACTTGCCACTCAGTAGCTGGGAAACCTAAAAAATAACCTCCTCCCTAACTAAGCCTTGGTTTCTCCTCTTGTGAACTGGTGTTAGATCTGCTCTACCTCCTTTAGGGAATGGCTGTGAAACTGACATTAAATTAACGAATGTGAAGACTCTTCCAAAGCACTACGCAAGGCTGAGTAGTATTGTTCATTTATTTTTTTAGTCTGCAAGAAATGCAAATGTTAATTAATAAAAAATTCCTTATTGATGTCATAAATGCTCAGTGGGCAGTACTAGATTTTACTTACTCCGCTGCCCCTTTAGCGTGCTCACTGCCACAGGAACAGGGGACATTTAAGGCCCGGTCGTCATTCCCGAGTGATTTCCCCTAATCAGGGTTATTAGCCAATTTAATGTTGCTCTACCTAAAATGAGAGTGGAGAGGACTTAGCATCCAAGCCATGTCCCACAGGAACAGAGAGGGACATCGAGGTCCAGAAAGGTAACTAATAACCAACAACAACTCTCACACTAGCTGCCACTTGTGGCGTGTTGCTCTGTGTCGGAGACTGGCCTAGGGCCCCACTGCTGGGCTGTGGCCGGGCCAGGCCCGGACCCTGGGAGTGCAGACGTCTTCCCGTGAGTGTATGTACGTGAATCCATTTCTCTGCATCTGCCCTGTTAGTCCCGCCTCTCTGTTAACCACTTACCTTTCGGGATTCTCACAGTGAGAGTCCTGAAGAGCAGCGAGAAAAGGGGAACAAAAGATTGAGACGGCGGGCAGAACAAAAGGCCACTGCAGGAGCCTGCCTGGGGGAACTGAGCACAGAGGGGTGGTAAAGAAAGGAAACACACTCGGAAGCCAAAGTGAGGATGACTTGAAATGACTGACAGCCATTTAGAGAGAACTGTAGAGTACGGCAGATGTACTAATAGCTGTGCTGGGGAATTACAGAAAAAAGTACTGTTCCTGCCAAACAGAAACACGTATTTGAGCCCTATGACAATACCAACGAGTAATTATCAGGGTCTCTGGAACAATTTTTATTAGCCTCAATCATTAAAGGCTGAAAAATTCTAGAAAGTCTTCTCATGCCATGCTTAGACTATTCCAGTAGCTATTGCTGCGGGTTTTAGTCCAGGGTTGTCCAACCCATGGCCCGCAGGCCACATATGGCCCACCACAAAATTGTAAATTTGCTTAAAACCTTACAAGAGTTTTTTGTGATTACATGTCACAGTGTATTTAATGTGTGGCCCAAGACAACTCTTCTTCCAGTGTCTTCTCCCAGAGACACCAAAAGGCTGGACACCCCTGCTTTAGGTGAAAAGGACTCATCTCTAATCATGATGGCTACACTGAATACACACACACACGTCCTCATCCGTGGTCTTCGTGCTCCAGGTCACTGATAAGGGACTCCCTCCCAAGCCGCTCCTCCAGAGGAACCTTAGAAAATCTGGATGCTCCCTTAGCAGGTGGCCTGGCCAAAGCTGGTTGGAGTGGGGCCGGACCTAGCTGTCCAGTCCTCAAACCCAGTGGGGCCGCTCTCTCAGAGGCAGGTGCCCAACAGATGGCCAGGGTCACCCCCTGGTTCTCTGACTCTGGACCCGGCCCTTAAACCCTGGCCAATCCATGAGCGGCAGGAGGGCTTTGGTGGTGCCACCGTGCACAGCAGGGTGAGATGTCAGCGAGGGTTTAGAGGCCAAAGCTGTTCATCTCTCACTGAACTTGACCCCGTGTCAGAAGGACAGCCCCGTCCTGGTTCAAAGGCAAGCTGCGGCTTTGGCCAAAAGCCACACATTTCTGATCTGCTGCTGAAGAGGGACAGGAGCATTTAAAACACGAAGCACGACCGACAGCCACGGACTTAAAATGACATGAGATTCCATCAGCGCCTCGTGTAAACTTGAATGCCAGCCCCGGCTAACCCCCAACTTTACAAACACTGAATGCTTTTGTTACAGGCGGTTCCACCTACGCACTCCAAGCCATTTCTTGGTCTGAGCTAACACTTCTCTGACTGCCCACAGGAATGGGAACCCCAGAGCCTTACTCCACGAGGCTACCTGTCAGGATCAGAACACCTTGCCAGAAGAAGAATGAGCTGCTCCTCTTTTTAAAGCTACAACAAATAAAGGGGGTTTTTCTTAAATCTGTATTGTTCTCCACCCCCTAACCCCCACCAGTTACAAAAATAATTCCTGCTTGTTGCAGAAACTCAAATTCAGAGCTATAAGACTGAAAAAGTGAAAATCGCCTGAAACTCAGTTTCTGGCAATAGCTGCTATTAATGATTTGAGAAACAAGAGGTTCATTTCACTTATTATCTAAGTAAAAATCAGTAAGACCTATGTATTTGAATTGATGCCAGTGAAGAAACGGGATTTTAGTTTTATATCATATATAACAAAATTAAAATGTTCAAAATCACTACCTTACTCAAAACAGTACTTAGAACTTTGAAAATTAAAGTTTAGAAAGAACTGTAGTTAAAAGGAAATGTACCTAAATAAAAAAGGTCATTAGGATGGTCCTCAAGAAGTTCACGTAGAGAAAAAAAAAAAAAAGGCAGATAAACGTCTAATTCGTTAATCTGGAAATTCAAAAGCCCTAACCTAGCTGAAGCTGAATTACCAGGTAGCCAATACCTAGGACCAACTACATAACTTGGGGAGCTCACTGCAAAATGAAAACATGAAGCCCTTTGCTCAAAAAGTATTAAGAATTTCAAAACAGTGACAACGGAGCATTAAACTGGCGTGGGCCCCTCTAAGCACAGGGCCTGTGTGATGGCACAGGCCACACAGACGCCAGTGAAGCCGGCCCTGCCGGTCTACATTAATTTAACCATATGGTTACCAAGTGTTTGCTTCGTATTTGTAGGTCTTCAGATCTACCATCTTTGCCTTTGAGACCATTCATTATATTTTCTAACAATGTACAGCTTTCTCTAAGCAATACACTGGCAGGATGATAAGAAGGCCAGGAGAAACGTTAAAAAACAGTATATTTTTCACTTGATATTGATGAAGTTATATGTGTTCTAATGTATTTTCCAGGTGAAATGAATTAGCTATGCAGCTAGAATTATAGAAATACAAAACATTCGAGAATAAAACCTTAAGCTCCATTTCACATCCAAAAATCTACATCCTAGATTATTTACATGAGATAGTTCTCTAGGATAAATTTTGTAATACAGTTTCAATTTTTTTAAAAATAAGAAATGATATGCTTCCTTCCCTTTCCCCCACTAAGCCGTCACTAAACAGACTTCCCTTAAAAGTAAAGGCAAAGAAAACCTATCACTTGGCAGATCAAACTGTATAAAATTAAGAATTCTCTTTAGCGCCTTTAAAGTACAAGAGGTTCATCTTACACACACACACACACACACACACACACACACACACACAAACTGCAACATAAAGTAGTCTTCCTAGTGCCTCCCTGGGTCATTTAAACATGCTTCTATGTTTAACGTGAGCTAGTAAATGCGTAAGAATAGTCCAATCTTTAATACATGAGAAGAATACCAAGAATTCCTTCTAAGCTGCTATAAAAGGCTAGCAAAAGCCAGCAAAAGGCCTGGACCACATTCCTTGGCAATTATCAGAATGAGGAGGAGGTAGAGAAAGAGGGGAAAGTGGTTTGCAAAAGGCCTCAATGATGACCAAGCCTCTTCCATTAGGAGAAACAGCTGTAGAACCTCTTCTGTCTGAAGCAAAGGACAATCACTTTCGTTCCTGAAGTTTGCCCTTCTGATAGACAAGCTGATCACATCGTCCTGAAATTCCCCACCCTCTCAGCCCAGGCGAGGCCAGGATAGCTCTCCATACCCGAGCCGGCATGCTGACGGATGCGTCTCAGGACCCAGGGAATCTGTTCAGGCTTCCCTTGGGGTTCAGTACAGTCACTCAATGCATGTTGCTTAAACAGAGCTGCTGCTTCGCCTGAGGTCAGAGAGGATGCGAAGGGAGGCAACTCTTAACTGGTCAGCCCGAGCTCTTCTCACGGTCCAGGGCTAGCGGCTCCTTCCGATGGAGAAAGGAGCACAACTCGCATTTCTTGAGGGCCTCGTGTGCGCCCGAACCAGCACCAGGCCCTCTGTGCGGATTATGGTGGAGCCCGACCAAGGCTTACCATTCTGCAGATAAGGAGGCTAACTATGGCTAGTAAGGTAAGTGGCTTGGTCACCGGGCTACCAACAGGCAAGGCCGGGCTTCAAATTCAAGTCAACCGAACTCCCCAAACCCCTGCTTTTCATCAGTGGCAACTCTCAGTGCAGGCAAGAAGGCAGGGCTTTGTCTCCCAAGAATTTAAGAGCTGGGTGAAAAAGGTGAAAGGATTAAGCAAAAAACAAACGAAAAACGCACAGACACAGATAACAGTACAGTGATAACCAGGGGAAAAGGAGGATGGGGGCAGGGTAGGAGAGGAAGGAAAAATGGTGATGGAAGGAGACTTGGGGCGGTGAACACACAATATGTACAGATGACATACTGTAGAACTGCACACCTGAAACCTATATATTTTTATTAACCAATGTCACCCAGTAAATTCAATAAAATAAATACAAATAAAACAATAATAAAACCACTAAAAGCCACCTGTGTTTCCGTATGAGCAAACATCAGGAATTTCCGATGTCAGTGAGAAAAGTAATTCCTCCATGAAAAAAAAATATTTTGTTGGCTTGAGCGCTAAACAATTCCTCAAGTTACTGTTGTGTTTGAATGATATAACATATATCATTCAAATTAGCTTCAAATTAGCTTATGTACATTATCTATCCTTTGATGAATACTATATTTACATGAAAGATAATTCGAAGCACTCCTGGCTTTGACACATGCAAACTCAGGCTCCTACTGACTTCGAAAATAAATTCATAACAGGTCGGGATATTTTGATTCCACGTCAGACGCAGTTCCTATCTCCCACCCCTGCAGTATCACATATTCCGATGTTTAAACGGATTTAAAATCAACAGTGATAGCGTAGTGATTGTAAAAATGAAATCACAGAACTTGGGTTACTTCTATTCAGTCACCCTGTGACAACCTGGACATTTTATTTGTGTGCCAAATTTAAAACAGTACAACAGCAAACTGAAAGATGTAATAATTTTGCTTGGTAAGCACAACTTTTAATTCAGACGTGAAGTATTTTATTAAATTTAAGTAGTATCTTTAAAACAAATGCATTCTTTTTCAATCTTTCATCATTTACAAACTAAAGGGAAAAACCAAGAAAATAATGAC
>PVJD01012958.1:0-36806 GCA_004026545.1 Mormoops blainvillei | reverse complement strand
GAGGGGTTGCCATGGCAATGCCATCAGCCTGTACCTACGTCACCAAGGAGTTCTCAAAATAGGTCCCTATCACAACATATGAGCAAGTGTGGGGAGCTAAGTTCTTCTGGGGCACTTACTGGGCCCCAAGAAGGACATGAGCCCTTTTTCACAAGGACAAACTGAGAACCGGGGTGAGGAGGAGGCTGACCCCCCCCCCCCCCGGGCCCCGCAGCAGTCAGGGGCAGTATCGGAATCATCTCTGCAGCAGACCCGGAGTGTACCTGAGGACGCCCATCCCAGCCAGCCCTCTTTGCTGCACAGGGGAGGAGGTCGAGGTGCTAAAGGGTAGGGCCTTGCCCAAGTTCACACGGGAAGCAGATACAGAGTGAGGCTCCCGGCCCTTTGCTCAGGGTTGTTAAATATCCTCCGATAATGAAAGGAATTCACATTTTCTACTTCCACTGATTTGCCCAAAGGGGTCATGGGTTCAGCTTCCTTGGGTCTGCGGCATAACCCGGGCAGGCACCCTTACGACACTTTTGCCCATTTCACAGGTACTCCGCTACTAGGAGTCAGGAACGGGTCGCGCCTTGCTGAGGCTTCGCAGCACTGCAGGGGCTGAACAGACCCCCGACCTGACTCCTAGCCCCCGGCCCTCAAGTCTGCTCGCAGCAGCTCCAGAGCAGGTGCCCTCAGAAGCGGCAGAGGCCAAGAAACTGAATACACCAGGCTCCTTTTCCCCCGAGATGTGTGTAGGTGGGCCACCCAGGCCTCGATATGGCAGTCTGTCTCTTCCTCTTCACATATGTACCAGGACTTCGGCCCTGACTGGCGACCTGGGGGCCCAGCAGACTGCCCCGCCCACCCAAATCTGACGCCTCCGCTTAAGCTGTTCCCTGTGCCCGAACAGTTTTCCTGCCTTGCTAATGCCTGTTCATCTCTTAGCACCCGGCGGAATGTTACCTCTTCCAGAAACCCTTCCCTGACCCTAAGATGATTAACTGCCCCACCCTCACCTCCAGGCCTCCACAGTTCCTCTTGCTTTGTTCTCTGTCACTGTGTACTGCCATCTTGTGGACATCCCCCACCCACCCGCCCCCGCCCCCATCTCACTTCCTCCAAGGCGGACACCAGGGCTGACCAACTTGTGTGCAGTCCAGAGTCTAACACACAGGGGGGTGCTCTGTCAATAAACCAAAGGGTCCCCGCTGTGGTGAAGCTTCCCGAATGTCCCAGAGCAGAACTTGCCACTCTCCATAGTGTTGGGGGCCTGTTGTACAGTGTCACACAGGATAAATGACAAGGACGAACTCGAGTGCCACAGGTTGGTTTACAAAGCACTTTCCATTCGTGCTCACTTTCTTAAGGGTTTGAGATTTCTGATCCTATATTATAGGGGGAGTGAGATCCCCAGAGGGGAAATGAGCCGCCCTTGCCCTTCGTGTCCCAGGGGGAAGCCAGGGCTGGAACTCTAGCTCTCTGGTTTCCAAGCCCTGGAAGCAGTGAGGGGGACCAAGGCGAGCCAGGTTCCACCCACTCTGCACTCAGCCCGAGAGCCAGCTTCAGGGGAAACTGTGGGTGTCTCCAGGGCAGGGAACAGCTGCAGCCCCAGCACAGGCCGACAAAGAGGAGGCCTGAGGAAGAATGAGGAATCTACACCGAGCTTCCTGCCAAGAGGAACAGGGCAGCTCTTGGGGGCGCGGGGGGGGGCGGGGGGGGCGGCGGGTGGAGGTGAGGACCCATTAATGATTCATTCATTCAACAAATATTTGCTGGTCACCTACTACATTCCAGGCACTGTACTGGATGCCGAGGACACAACACTGGGAACGACAGACGAGGTCCATGTTCCTACGGGGCCAACATTCTTATGGGGAGACAATGACCTACATAGATAAGTCCACATAATAATTTAGGTAATGATAAGGACTATAAAAAAAATATGTGGTGAGGTGGCTAGGGGGTGGCTCTCTAGATGCATGGTCCAAAAAGGCCTATGATGATAGACTGAATAATCAGAAGCCAGCCATGCAAAGATCTGGGCAGAAGGGTAGCACACACAACGCCCCTGCGTGAGAGAGGACTGATTGTGGGAATGCTGCAGGAACGGAAAGACCACTGGCAGTTCTGGAGTACAACATGGTAGGAGATGAGGTCATGAAGCAGTGGAGCTGCTCACCTGAGGCTTCATGGCTACAAGAAGGAGCCTGGAAGGTTTCAAGTAGGATTAGGGGCAACTGTCAGTTCACCTGGCATGAAATCTCAGAGGGGGCTCGTGGTGTCTCTATACATCAGGGCGGGGTGAGGGAGGGCTTCCTCGAAAAGCCTGGCTCGGTGGAGTGTGGGGGGTGACCTGCCACCCACATCATGAAAACTGGAAACCGCTGAGCACCTACAATGGTCAGAGCCCTGTGCTCAGCCCCACACATCTTTGCTGCCTGCCCACACTTCTCTCTTGGTTTAAGGAGCCAAGTCACAGACTGGGAGACGGGTCTCGGTTCTAACGCTGGCTTCGATAACTCTGGACCAGTGCCTTCTCTCTGGGGCCCTCAGTGTCCCATCTGTAACTTAAGGTCTGGGCCAGATTCAGTGTTAACAGATAGTTATGCTTTTATGACTCAAGTATTGCTGCTGTATGTGGAGGTGGGAGGAGGGGGGTGGGGCAGGATTTCCACACTGGCTACTGACTCACCCAACCTGCTAGTAAATATTACTCTTGGCCCTTCTTTCCTAGCCCAGATGAACCACGGGTATCACAACCCAAAAGTGGCCTCTGTGTAGTGGAGAAGTGGGACAGGGGAGGGGGAAAGCTATAAAAAATTAGGGGAGAGGGGAACATGAGAGTGACGTTCTCATCCCATAATTTAGGACTGAGTTAGGTAACTGCCAACCCTCAATTCCACAGTTATCCTCCAACGATCTAGCCTCTTAGTTTCACCTCCCCCTCAAGTGCCTGCCTGCATACCCTCAGTGATGGGGAGCTTCACCCCCACCCACACTGAGCCTGTTGCAGTCCTTAACAGCTGCTAGAAAGAGGTCCATTATAGCAAATCCTGCCCCCCATAAACCCACCCCAATTCCTGGTCTTGCTGTTTGGAGCTACACAAAACAATTCAGCTCAGAATGTCACTGGGGCTGCCACCATCTCATGCTGGGTCATGGGCTGAACCCTAGGCATAGAGGCAGACATCAGAGGGCTCTGCCCTGAAGAGCTTCCCATCCAGGGCCAAAGGCAGGGATGCAAATGTGACTAACTCTGCAGCTTCCACCCCAACACAGGACAGTCCTTCAGAGACTAGAAAGTATCAACAGAGGCTCCCCACTCCCTCCTAACAGACACCCACCTACTCATGCTCCCATAGCTGACCTTTTCTTTTGGTCAAGAAATCAGACACCAAGGTGCCTATTCAATTTCTCACCCATTGCAGGACTGCCCTTCAGAGAATCCATGGTCTCTCCTTGAATACGGCCACTAACTGGGTGTTCGCCACCTCACAACTGTGGAACCTTATCTACGGAGGCACACCAGGCCACTGGAGAGTGTCGTCAAAGACCGAGAGGTAGAAAGCAGGTCTAATAGAGATGCCTAGATAACACAAAATTTGCTTCGGCACCCTCCCCTACTCCACCCAGTCTTTCATTAAAGCAGATCCCAGAGAGCTGAATTGATTGGTTTGCATTTCATACCAGCCCTTGCTACATCCCATGATGGAATTCTTTGCAGCCAATTAAAAAACAAAACAAAACAGTGTTTTCCAGACCTGATAACAACATGGGGGAAATGCTCCTGATATGATATTAAGTCACTTCGTCAAAATCATTCCCTAGAAGTCCTTCTAAATAACAAGTTCTAGGTCAACGACATGAGAGTCAGGGTCACGGGCTCCTGGAAGATACAGTTCCCAGCCTGTGGGCAGTGGAGGTGAGGGAAGGGGATCACCAGGCAGGACTAGCTCAGAGAGCATCCCTGGCCCATTCCCTGGAGACAGGAGCATTTTTCAAAGTATGAATATGGGTAAGTCCCTTCCTTCCCTTCTTACGGGTCCTCAAAGGGCAAGGTGAACTGATCAGCACTCTTTAGTGAGAGAAGGGGCTGTCGGAGGCTATTGGGCCAGGCGCAAGGGTCAGCTCAGGCTGCTCGTGCCTCAAGACAGTGACAGCAGCTCAGTACCTCTCCAAGGGGAAGAAGCACCCATACCAAGAGGGGCAAACAATCATAGCAACGGTCACACAAGGAGCAACAATAACACCCAGGACACGGTTAAACTGTGATACAGCTCCAGGGCGACAGAGCCACTAGAATACTGTAAATGATTTTTGAGTAACAAAAGGAAATATTCACAATGTAACATCAAGTGGGAGAAAACAGGTTTCAGAACTACATCTATAGCATGCCCTCAACTGTACCTATATAATATGTATAAAGAAAATTATAAAGAATATACGAAAATGGCAATAGAAAGCTACCTTTGGATAGTCAATACCAGCAATTTTTTTCATCCTGTTTTCCTATGCTCCTCAAAATTCCAATAATTATCATGTTTTATTTTCACAATGAAGCTGGGTGGAGCAGGCGACTGTTAGTTACTAAAGAAAAATCCTAAGTAGGACAGGCTCAGCAAGCAGAATAAAGACTTAAGGGGAGGGAGGGATTCACCAAGATGGACACTCAGACCAGGACAGCTATGCTGACTGCCCAGGGTCTCCTGGATCTGTGTTTAATCCCCTGGCCAAGGCATTTGCTGAGGAAATCTTGGGCAAGTCTGCACTTCTCCAAACCTCAGTTTCTCCAACTACACGTGAGTGGAGGGTGTGTGGGAGGTGGAAGGGTTGCTCTTCCTGGAGGGGGAAAAGCTCTGGAGTTTGATCTCAGTTCTGCCTGATACACTGAGGGCCTCAGTTCCAGGGGCATGGGCCATACTGGAGGGCACCCAGGGTCTTCTGCCCATTTTCTAAGTGTGCCAGGCTCACAGTTGCTTCTGAGTGGGCTCCAGAGCCTGGACTGGAGGATGGGCGTTGGATAGAGGAGTGTGGGCACATCTGTCCCAGTCAGGCATGTTCTCTGTCTGGTGGCTGTTTCAGGGGAGTGCAGAACCCTTGCCACTCTGCCCCATCCAGTCTCTCCCCCTTGCTACAGGAGAGAGGGAGATGGGTAACTGCCAGGGGCCAACGACAATACTGGGGCCTGGGGAGGAGTTGTCAAATGTCACCTTTATTTCACAGATGAGAAAAACAAGCTGGGGCAAGGAAAGTGATGTAACAGCAGTCGCAAATATTGGGGAGTGCTAGAGTGGAGAATAAACCCAGACTTGACTACCATGCCAAGCTGCCTGGATCAGACTGGGTAACCATTACTCTTCTCTCACCCCCGACCCAGATTATCTGCGGGGGAGGAGGGGGTGACAGTAAACTTTCCCAAAAGGAAAGGGCAACGTTGGGTCCTTAACCTTCACAGTTGCCAGTCCTCCAGCAACGTACCTTCATTATAAGAACACGCTTCTGCTGGCCGTTAGAGCCCTTCATCACAGCTTTTCCTGAAAACCTTCTTGCAGCTTCATAACCCCCGAATGAGAAAGCCCGAAAGGCCATGCAGACCCCTTCGTGGTGACAACTTCTATTTCCCAGACTCTCACCCCATCGCCGAGACCCCTCACGTGACAACACAGACCCTTCCATTAGAGCTCTCACTTCGGGCGGCCCGGGCTGGGTTCTCACCTCGCAGGACCCCGGAGTACGCGGCTATGAGGGTCTTCATGCTGAAGCCGGTGCAGGTAACGGCCCTGCGGGAAGCCGCCTTACCCCGCGCCCCTGGCCCATGCCCCGGACGCCGGGGCCAGGGCTTCGCGCCGAGCACGGGAGCCGGGAGACCGCGCGACCGCGGGCGCGGGTACAGCACCGGAGCTGGGGGCGGGCGGCTCTCGGCGGTGGGAGGAGCTGCCGAACGCGAAACCCGAGCAGCGGCCACTGAGCTCGCGACTCGGAGAGCTGCATTTTATAACCTCACAACGGGGTGGAGCCCGATGCGGCAGGGGGCGGGGCTGGGGCCAGCGTTCCAACCCCAGCACGCGCCACTTCCTCGGGGAGCGTGCCTGGGGCTCTGCTCCGCCGGACCTCCAGCTTTGAGCCGATGAGTAGGCAGGACGGCGAGTCGTGGAGGTCCAATCCTCATTGCAAGAGGTGCGCCTGGTTATTCCTGTTGCGCCCTCTATCCGCCCCTCTGCTGCTCTCCGGAGGAGATTGGTACGGCCTAACTGCTAGACCAATGAGCTGGGAAGTGGGAACCGAGCACGTGCAGGGGGCAAGCCAAGGGCGTGTGACTCGGGTGTTGTGTTTTCATTCTTTTGGCAAGGCCTTTCCTTGGCAGAAAGATGCCACGGCCCCGCCTCTTGTTGGTATCAGGGATTAGTTAGGTCAGGGTTGGGCTCCTAAACTATCCAAGCTGCCTCTAACTTTCCATCTGTTTATTAAGAAACCTCACAGAGTCCTGGCTGGAGTGGCTCAGTGGATTGAGTGCTGGCCTGCGAACCAAAGAGTCGCTGTTCGATTCCCAGTCTAGGGCACATGCCTGGGTTGCGGGCCAGGTCCCTTAGCGTGGGGCGTGTGAGTAGCAACCACACATTGAGTTTTCTCAACCTCTCCTTCTTCCTCCCCCTCTCTAAAAATAAATAAAATTTTAAAAAAGAGAGAGTGAGAGAGAGAAAAACCTCACAGAGCATCTATCTATACACTACGGAGTGCTGTCAGCAGGCCCTGCCCTTGGGTTGCGCATGTTGGTGGTGGCGGTGGTGGACGGGGGAGGAGTTGGTTGCACAAACATTCTGGCAAGCAGTTCTGGGGAAAAAGAAAAGCCCCTGCCTTGGGCTTGGAACTAGGTGCATTTCCCAGAGAGGTTAGTGCACAGCAGCTTTGGAATCAGATAAACCTGGAGACCAGTTCTGACGCTACCTTTCTCGAACTTCAGTTTCCATATCTGTAAATAGTAACAATTATTTTGGTGAGGGGTTTTGAGAACTAGATGAGGCTAGGTATGAAAAAAGCCTAACATAATGCCAGACACACAGAAAGTGTTTCAAAATTATTTTCGTTGTACACTGATGAGTTGTTTTGTAGACGGAAGGCAGAAGGACAGGCATAATAATGCCTTAGAAAAGGCAGCATATTTGGGGCAGGGCTAGGGCACCTGGAGTGGCTGGAGCTCAGGCAGCGGTGGGACGGGAGGCTGCATTTGATCTTGTGAAAGTCCTCGAGTGCCGCTCTTGGGATGTTGGGGTGGGAGTGGAGTTTTTGGAATGGCTTTGAGTAGGGAAATGACAGTGGTTAGATTAGTTTTTAGAGCCCTCCAACCATAGTGGGAATGGCTGGGAGAGGCTAGAGGCAGAGAGGGCAATGAGGAGCTGTGGGAGGGACCCACGTGAAAGGGGATGAGCCCTGAGCTAGGGCAGTGGTGGAGGGAATGGAGGGAAATGCCTGGTCTACAGAAGAGCACAGGAGGGGGTGAGATCTATTGGACTGTGGTGAAATGACTCATTGGATGTTGGGGGTGAGGTGAGGGAATGGGGGGCAACAAGCATGTCTGTGAAAAGACAGATTTCTCGGGCACAGTTTGAGCAAGCAGATTGTAGGGTAACAGCAGAAGAGGAGAGGGAGTCTCTGCTGTTGATACCTTTACCACATCAGGGGGAGGGATATGACAGAAGCCACAGTGCCAGGGTAGCATGTGGCAAATGCCACTGATGGGACCCAGAAGCCCTTCTATTTGTTCTACTGTCTTAAGGCCATAGGAGTAAACCTCTTTGAGAAAACGTCATTGAGCTCTGAGGCATAAGTTGACCAAGAGGAGAAGAAAAAAACGTCTAGGTAGAGCATGTGGTGAGGCCCTGAAGCTGAAAAGCATCTGGTGCCTTTAAGGAAACTGAGGGAAGGCTAGTGGCATACCGGGTTTTGGGGGACATTTGGGGCTGGTATGTGCAAAGGCTGGGAGGTAGGAACAGGTGTGGGATAGTTCTGGGTACAGAGGAGTATAGCCAGGTGGATGCTGAAGATGCCACTGAGTTCTTGCATCCTCTCCCCGCAGGTGTTTTGGGGTCCTCTTGGAGGAGATTCTTGCTGGCCTGCAAGGACCACAGTGTGTGGATGCACCTATTTCAAAAGGGTCTCCTGTGGAAGAGGCGCAGAGCTGGAATGCATAGCCCACCCACTCACATGATAGTATGATCTAAGGGGCAGGGCTTGGGCCGGGAGGCAGGAGGCCTGGATTCTGGCCTTTTCTTTACTACTGACTTGCCAAGTGTCCTTGAGCAAGTCTCTATCCCAGTCTAGGTTTCATTTTCTGCCTCATGAAATGGAGGAGACAATTTCTATCTTGCTGACTTCATTTCAATATTTGAGGATCAAATGAAATCACAATATGTAAAAGGGTGTTACCACTATGCCATGATAAGTAAGGTGCTATCTTAAATGGCAAGATTTTGGGTCTTCAAGTCCTCTCTGAAACATTTAGATCCCAAGTTCATCCACTTTAGCATGTTTTCCATGTGTGCCTTCCTGGGCCTGGCTTTCACTGGGACATAGAAGGTAATCAGACATAGATTTTGCCTTCAAGGAGACCCAACCAAGAGATGGTGTCCCAAAGCCAGTGCTTGCAGCCAGCCAACCAGGCTGTGGTGCAGGGGAACATGGGAGGCTGTGTTGAGTTCAGTTTTTCCCTCCTGTGCTGTCATCGTCTGTCTGCTGTGTCTGCCTCTCCCTTGGGCCAGGAGCTTCCCCGAGGCCAGAACCTCCTCATCCTAGGGGATGGCCTGGCTCAGCAGAGTGGCTCAGTCAGTGGTGGACTGACTGACGAAGGAGTACAATAGAGGCATGGACAAAGTGCTGTGGGAGCACCGCGGAGGGATGGTAAATTAGGACGTTTAAGAGGAGATGACAGTGCTGCCGGGGCGGAGATGAGGAGTACGACTGTACCTGGCAGAGAGGAAAAAGAAGGGTGGTCAGGTAGAGGCCTGGATATGGGAACCGTTAGCACCCTAATGGGGCTGGAAGAGCGATACAGGCAGGGGAGGGGGACAGGAGATGTGGCTGGAGAGGTCAACAGGGACCAAATCTGAAAGACCTTGTAACCTAGTCAAGAAGCTTGGCCTTTATTTTGTGGAGGTTGAACAAAGGAGAGGTGTGAGCAGAAGAGCACCTTGGTTAGACTGGAAGGTTAGAAAGATCTGGTGGTTGAGAGTGGGGCGGGGCTTGGGGTCTGGGGCAGTAAAACCTGTGCCAATTTAGGCTCTTCACCAACATGCGGGAACATCCACCAAAGGATGCGGGAGGCCAGTGAAGGCTGGGAGGGGCCATCACTTGCTTCCGGGCCACCCCGCAGAATGACAATTCCCCTCTGTTTGCCCCAGCTGCCAAGCCCATGGCTACTGCCTAAGCAGTTTGGTCCATACTGGCTTTGGATGGAAAACCAGCTCTCGAATTTGAATAGCCCAGAGAAGACATTTCTTGGCAGCTTTGTGTGTTCTGGGACTATTCTCCCCTGTGCGAGGTGAGCATGGGGGCTCACATAAGGCACTGACTTGTCCTGGCCCCCTCCCCACACATTCTACCATCCCTACATTCCTGTCTATAATGGCCCGCCCTTCTCTTCCTGCCAGCATGTGAACAGGACAGCTCCGGGACCTGGGCTACCTTTCCTTCATCATCTCCCAACCCAGCCCACAGATGCTTTGGCCAAACCATGGATAGAGAAGTCAAGCTACCAAGCAGAGCTTGATTGGAGAACGAGAGTGGGGGGGCCTCACCAAGGGTGGCACTTCCCACCATGCCCCTTCAGTCACCAGTGTTGTGCTGCCATTAAGAATCATGGGCATAGTTTTGGAGCTTATGAGGAGTTGGATACTTGTGCCTTTGAGATCCCTTATGGTAGCTACATCCTGAGCCCCACCCGTCTCCGTCGCAGAGATGAGGAGGGTAAATGGCCAGCCTGCAAAGCAGAGAGGACACCTGCCCTAAGAGAGGCACAGGGCGAAAGGCAGAAACACACATTTACCGAGCACTCTGCTCCATGCAGGGCTCTGGCCTGTGCGAGCTCACCTGGTCCTCACAGGAGGAGAAGAGAGACCCAGTCCTTGCCCCACTGGAGCTTTTAAAGTTCAAGATCAAATTGAGAAGAGGGAATGTAGTGCTCACTGGAGTTTTCAGGGAAGAAATCCTTTAGGGAAAAGACCAGAGACCAGTGTGATTTAGCCCTGATCCTGTGCATAGCATTGTACATATATCCTGTTATTTAACTTTTACAACCCTGGAGGTATGAGTTCACAACTACATTCAAATAGAGATGAAAAAATTGGGGCTTAGAAAGGTGATAGCTAGTTGGAGGAAGAGCTGGAACTGGAAACTTGGTTGGTCTGATGCCAAAGCCCTTACTTCTTCTAATTCACCTGAGCCTGGATGGAAGAAGAGGGTGGGGGAGTGAGGGAGAGGGGCTGGGGTTGAGAGAGAACCTGAATTCAGGTTTTTAAC
Source organism: Mormoops blainvillei (assembly GCA_004026545.1). Classification (NCBI taxonomy): domain Eukaryota; kingdom Metazoa; phylum Chordata; class Mammalia; order Chiroptera; family Mormoopidae; genus Mormoops; species Mormoops blainvillei. The sequence continues at coordinate 26,312 of PVJD01012958.1, read as the reverse complement.
ACCTTCTCAATCCTGTATTATAGTACTGTGAAGGTGACTTGGGCAGGACGGATAGCCTAAATCTGGAAATTTTCCGACACCGTCATTGGGCAATCCCCAGAATTAAGTCATACCTGTCGCTTAGTGTACCAGATGTTGAGATACATAGAGACTTAGATCTGAGATAAACTTGAGGGAGTTTGAACCTGGCAGCTAGTCCAGTGTGGGCTCTGCCAGCCCAACCCCTTTGGACCTAGAGTTTGGATACTCTGTGGCCCTCAGTTCCCCTCTTGTCTGCCCCAAACCTCCATATTATATCAGGCACAGATACAGAAGAAATCTGCAAACCTCAGAGAACCTCAGAGAACCCTCCATTAGTACATTTCAACTAAGGTATCTAATATATTGGCATAAGGTTGTTCATAAAACTCACTCATTATCCTTTTACTCTCTATAGTGAGGTCTCTTTTTTTAATCCTGATATTGTTAATTTGTGTCTTCATCCTTTTTCTCTTGATCAGTATGACTAGAGATTTATCAATTTATTTTTATTATTTATTTATTTATTTTTAATCCTCACCCAAGGACATGCTTATTGATTTAGAGAGAGGAGAAGGGAGGGAGAGAAAGAGGGAGAGAAACATCAATGTGGGAAAGAAACATGAGTCAGTCGTGTGCAACCCAGGCGTGTGCCCTGACTAGGAGTCGAACCTGTGATATTTCAATTGGCAGGATGATGCTCCAACCAACTGATCTACACCAGTCAGGCTATCAGTTTATTTTTCCAATAATCTTTGGTTTCACTGATTTTTTTCTGTTTTCCATTTCATTTAGTTTTGTTCTTATCTTTATTATTTCTTTCCTTTGTTTTGTTTCAGATGTAATTTGCTTTTCTTAAGTTTGCATGATTGGTTCTAAGCTTTTCTCATTTTCTAATGTAAACATTTAATGTTATAAATTTCCCTCTACAAACTTCTCTAGCAGCATCCCATAAATTCTGATATGTTTTCATTTCATTCAGTTCAAACTACCTTAATTTCTTTTGTAATTTTTATCATTGACCTCTTAATTATTTAAAAACGTGTTGCTTCCAAACACTTGGGAATCCTTTTCTATTATTGATTTTTTTCTAGTTTGATTCCATTTGAATTAGAAAACATATTTTATGTAATTTGAATTCTTTTAAATTTGTTGATGTTTCTTTCATGGTCAGAATATGATAATATGGTCTGTCTTGGAAAATCTTTTTTCCCCCCAAGTCTTTAATGTGCTTTTAAAAAGAGTGTTTATTCTGTTGCTGTTGTGTGTAGTGTTTTATAAATGTCAGTTAGGTCAAGTTGTCTGAGATTGTTATTTTGGTCTTCTGTATCCTTGTGATGTTGTGTACTTTTGTTCTATCAGTTGCTGAATAAAGAGAGAAAATTTGAAGTCACCAACCGTATTGTGGATTTGTCTATTTTTTCTTTCAGTTCTATCAGGTTTTGGTTCATGTATTTGAAAGATCTGTTTTTTGGCTCTGTATATTTAGGATTATTATGTCTTCTTTGTAAATTGACCCCATTACCGTTATATAATATCCATTCTATATTCCAGTAATACTTGTTCTAAAATCTACTTTGTCTGATACTAATATAGCTGTCCTAACCTTCTTTTGATTTAGTGTTTGATTAGTGTTTTCATGGTGTAACATTTTCATCCCTTTTTAACCTATGTTTTTATACTTATTTTAAAAAATCTTACATCCTCACCTGAGGACAATTTGTTTATTGCCTTTACAGAGGCAGGAAGGGAGAGAAAGAAAGAGAGAGAGAGAGAAACATCAGTGTGAGAGAGAAACATTGTTGGTCGCCTCCTCATAAGTGCCCCAACCAGGGATTGAACCCACAACCTGCTGATTTACAGGACACTGCTCCAAACGAACTGAGCCACACCAGCCAGGGCTATGTTTTTATATTTAAAATGAGGTTGTTATAGACAGCATATAGTTGAATCATTTTTTAAAAAAATCCAGTTTGACACTCTCTACCTTTTAATTGGGTGTTTAGACCTTTTCGCTATTAATGTAATTATTGGTAGTGCTGAATTTAAATCTACCACCTTGCTAGTTATTTTCTATTTTTGTTGTCTGATCTTATATACCTTTTTTCTTCTTTTCATGCCTTTTAGGGATTGATTTATATTTTATTCTGATTTCATTTTATTCTAATACTTGGTTATTGATTATACCTGTACTAAAACTTTTTAGTGGTTGATCTAGGGTTTACAATACATTTTAAAGTTATCAGATTCTACCTTTGAATAGTAATGTACCATTTCACATAGAGGATAAGAACCTTATAAAAGTATTCTTCCATTTCCTTACCCCTATCCTTTGTACCATTTTTGTTATATAATACATTTTTTATCTACAGCTATTATAAACTCCATGATATATTGTTACTATTTCTGCTTTGGACAGTCAGTTATCTTTTAAGGTGCTCACAGAGCACTTTAATAGTCAAGGTTCACTCATATTCATGATCTAATTTAGCTATAACAAGGGCTGCCTGGGGTGTGTATGTCAGGTATATGTTGGTCCCCGCTGAGAGTGAGCAGAGTGAGACCCTAAAAGGGGAGAGGATTAGGCCACGGTCACCCTGTGAGGTCAGAGGAGAGCTAGCCCGGAACCCAGGACCCAATGCTCTTCCTCAGAGCTCCAGGCAGGGTCTGCTCTTCTACATTTTTGCAGCATCTTGTGCCTTCCTCTGTGGGAGGGTGGGTAGGATTTGGCAAAGCCGAGGCCTGGGAGAGGAAGCCTAGGTGGCTGGTAGCTGGAGCAGGGCACTGAATGAAGGCATTGTTGCTTCCTGGCCCCATGGGCTTGACAGGATCGGGAGAGTTTTATTGAATAACAAAATGAGAAAATTCTCTTCCATTGTTTAGGCTCATGAATCCTAAGCCTTCAGAGACGGCCATGAGCTGTGAGCTCCTCCTGTGTTTCAGGCACAGCACAGTGCCAGGCACCTAGGAAACCACTAGTAAATATTTATTAAAGGGATCATACGTCCGAACCCAATTCTTGCACAGATTAAAAAAATAAGAAGACAAGAGGGTAGGGGGAACAAGCTCTTACTGTTTAATGGGTACAGAGTTTCCGTTTGAAAGATGCAAGGGCTCTGGAGGTGGAGAAGGGCGATGGCTACAACAACGTTAACGCCACTGAACTGTGCACTTTAAGATGGTCAAGATGGTAAATGTCATGGTACTTATATTTTACCAGAATTTTTTAAATTTGTAAAGAAATTTGACAGAATAAATACATTTTCTAAACAGGTTAAGCCTGCATTATTTCTACCCACTTCACCAAATGTAAAGGACACCATTCGGCTGTGCCCTTCAGCAGATGTTGTCAGACACACAAGTGGCCACCCATTCGCACCTGGATTAACCCACCTGTCCTGAGGGCACCCAGCCCTGACCTCAAGCTCCTGGGGAATCTGTTTCTTTTTCTGAAGCCCGGGGAGGCTTACAGGCAGGGCAGGTGGGATAGGGAGAAGGGAAGCCCTTTAAATTCTCCCTGCATCAGACAGTGTCTCCTTTGTGCATGTCCTCTGGCTTTTACGAGGTATGGGAGTTGTGTCACGTCAGCAAGGCCACAGGACCCAGCCAGTTACACAACTTCGGATGGTACATGACATGAGCAAAAATAGTCACCTGCTTCACAGAGTTCGCTGTGTGCCGGGGCCCTGCCAAGTGCTCTGCGTGCGTTACCAGGTTTAATCTCCCAACAAGCTTTGAGGTCAAGCCTCGGTCATCTACTTTGACAAATGACTAAACGAGGACACAGACCAATAAGCAGCTGGTTCATTCATTCAGTGAATGCTGTGTCATAAAAAGTGGGTTTGAGCCCTGACTGGTGTAGCTCAGTGGGCTGGGCCTCTCCTGCAAACCAGAAGGTTGCCAGTACAATTCCCAGCCAGGGCATGTGCCTGGGTTGCACAGGTCAGGTCCCTGACTGGGGACACACAAGAGGCAACTGACCGATGTTTCGCTCACACATCAGTATTTCTCTCCCTCTCTTTCTCCATTCCTTCCCCTCTCTCTAAAAATAAATAAATAAAATCTCTTTTAAAAAGTGACTTTGAGGCTTGAATCTTATGCCGCAAATGCCACGCTTTGCAGAGCCCCGTTGCGGGCCTTCCATAGACAGGGAAATTGAGTCCCTCAGAGTGTCTCTGGACTCCCTTAACGTTACTCAGACAGGCGAAGTGGAGTTACTGTGGGGATCCAGGTCTCCCAGTTCCCAGAATGGTGTCTTTTAAAAAAAATCCTCACCTGAGATTAAGCTTATTGATTTTTAGAGAGACAGGAGGCGGGGAGAGAGAGAGAGACAGAGAAACATCGATGTGAGAAACATCCATCAGTTGCCTCCCATATGTGCACCGACTAGGGGCCAAATCTGCAACCTTGGTACGTGCCCTGACCAGCGATGGGACCGGCGACCTTTTTGGCATGCAGGGCTACTAACTGAACCACCCGACCAGGTCCAGAATGGTGCCTTTTCTACCATAAGAGGCCTCATCTGAGAAAGAGAAGGTCTAGACTGTCAACCAGAGCACCGTTTGCCTTCTAGTTGTGCACCCTTGAAGGCAGTGTGGTGAGAGCAGTTCTTGTCTCCCTGACCCCTCAAAATATTTCTCTTTTCCTGCTTCCTGACCTGGACTGCTTCATTTTCCAAGGAGAGATGATGGCATAAGGAGACACCCTCAGGAAAGGGGGCCCAAGTAGGCTTAAGAAACCTTTCTAACCCAGGGCTGTTGGGGTGTTGCAGAGAGGGCCTCAGGAATGCAGGGTAGGTGGGGAGTATGGTGGCTGGTAGGGCTACAGAGACCAAGGGTAGAAGTACAGCTTGACGAAGGGGTAAGCCTCTGGAGACACACCTCCCTTTTCTGGGTTTCAACATCCTCTTTGTTCAATGGGGTTGTGGGAAGGTAGTTTCTAACCCCTCCCCCAGTCCTAGGTCAGGTTTCCTAGAAGCAGACCCTGTGATGAGAAGACCTGTGAGACCGGCTTATTGAGGAAATGCCTACAGGAGAAACCAGAGGGGGGTTTGGGGCAGCCGGAAAAGGAAGGGGAAGAAACTAAGCAGGGTGTGATTCCAAATGCGGAGAAGCCTCAGCCAGATCCCACAGGCGAGCCCTGGAGCGAAAGTAATGCCTGGAATTTGTTCTAGCTTAGAGCGGGCAGCTGGCTTTCTCCAGTTGGTCTTGGCTGAGGATCACCTGGGATGGGGTAAGGTGGGAGGAGGAAATATAAGCTCTCAGGTGTTTACCACACCCTGCACAAGGGGAAAAGTATCTTCCGTGGCCCCAGGCAAGCCCAGGAGAGTTGCAGGGGCAGGTGGTTTGAAAGAAAAATCAACAGGAGTACAGAATGGTGTCCACATCAATGATCGAAGGGAATCTGGTGGGGTACTGATAGTTTCCCCAGCACCGCCCCGAGCAGTCATCCTAATGTTTCAGGATACTGGGTCTTTCCCAGCAGCACTGGATCAATGACAGAAGGGATGAGGGCACTGATAGGTTGGGATGCTGAAGCCTGTGGGAACTTTGGAATAAGAATGGAGGGTACAGCATCAGGGGAGCCCCAAAGAACCAGATGTCACGGTTTGGCAGGGCTGAGGGGTCTTGCCTCTCCTCCACCCTCTCCTGCCTTTATACATGCCCAGCCACACACACAGCCATGCACGCTTGGACATGTGGGGCACAGGAGCATCGCTTTGTGAATATGTGTACACATGGACAGGTACACACAGGCTCATGCACAGGCATGTACACACTTTTACACAAGCCCATATCCATACGTGGATACTCTTGTAGAAATAAATCCATAGACATGCATGCTCACTTGCACACACATTCCTGAGCCCGTTCCAAAAGCATGGCCAGCCAAGGTTCTTCTTATTCCTGCTCAGGGGTGGGAAAAATAGGGGGATGGGCAGGCAGGGTCCAGGGCTGGAGCAGTTGCAGCTGACTACTGAGGACTGACCTTTGGCTGGAATGGCCCAGATCACGCCAGTCCCAGGGCCCAGGCTTTGGTCTGTCTGAGGTTGCTTGTGGAGGACTGATAAAGGTGCTTGGAAACTCAGCTGCCACCTCCCCCACCCTCTGCATGTCTCCCAAGGTTCCACTCCCACCTTTGACCCAGGCCTCAGACCATCAGCAGGCCAGGGGGCCCCCTGTCTCCATTGTACAGGTGGAGGAGGATCTTCAATTCAGGGAAGGAAATGAACTGGGGCTTCTGATGGGTAGCCCCAACTGCTGACTGGTAGCCTGCTTCCTTTCCAAAGGCAGGAACCTGCAGGAGTATTGTCACTGGGAAGCAAGGGACATCAGTGCAGTGTCAGACTGACTCCAGTTCGGAGCTCCGGTGGGGCTACAAGACTGATGGCTGTCACAGACATTTAAAATGTGTGATCAAGCCCTGGCCTGGAAGCTCAGTTGGTTAGAGCATTGTTCGGATACTCCTAGGTTGTGGGTTTGAACCCCAGTCAGGGCACATACAAGAAGAAGCCACCAGTGAAGGCCTAAATAAGCGGAACCACAAGTCCATGTCTCTCTCCCTCTCTCTCTCAAATGAATCATAAAAATTTAAAAATAAAAAAATAAAAAACGTGACCAGCACTGGGCTAGAAGGAAGCAGAGGACTATGGAAGCTCAGAGGAGGCACCCAAAGGCCTGGAGGAAGGTAGTAGGGGCAGGGAAAGCTTTCTGGAGAAGGTGACATGTGAAATGACTCTTAAAAGACCAAAAGGAATTGGAGTTGGGTGGAAGGCAATGGGGTAAAAGGCATGTTAGCCAGAGAGAACGGCTTGTGTAAAACATTGGCTCTAGCAGAAGCCAGGTGTCCTAGGGAACCAGAAGAAGTTCAGAAGGCTGGAGGGTTAGCGAGTCGCCCAGAAGGAAGGCAGGAGTCACACTGTGAAGGGCTGCGAGCCAGCCGAGTAGCTAGAGGCAGCCAGAGAGCACCAAGAAACCCCTGGGTTTTCATTAGAGGAATGATTTTGTAAGACCTTCCCCAGGGGAGATCCTTCGGGCTCCAAAGTGCAGCATGGATCTAGAGGTGACTTAAGACAGATTTGAGATAAAACATAGGGCAGCTGATTAAGTGGCAGCTGGTAGACGCTTTGCAGGCCAAGAGGCAAACGGAGGCTATTAGGTAGATATTTATATAACAAGAGAGAAAACAAATTTCTGCAAAATTTTAAAGGCCAAATTCAAAGTAAATAATTGAACACAAAATTGTAATACAGGCTGACTAATGAGAAGACTGGAATTTTTTGGAGGATAACATTTCACTTAACTGGGGCTCAAAGTTTCTGTTCCCTGCCATCACATTGATTGCACATGTCCATCTGTAAAAATCATTGTTAGGTCACAGGTTATTCAAACACAGACTGAACCCTGGCCTAGACTAACGGGGCCCTGGGAGAAGCAAGAGAAACAAAGATTTCCTCTCTCTGCCTCACCTCCACCGTTACTACCACTCCTTGGAGGGAGGTCACTGCTCCCAGAGGGCTCCAGTTGAAATGTACACTTGTTACTAGGAGAGACTGAGACCCCTTAGCGGATAGGAACATCTATAATTGTAACATCTCAGGGCAAGAAGTGGTCCCCCCACCCCCAACCTCAGCCTCTTCCAGGCTTGATGTGTTTCTTGGAATTGTACTGTATCCCAGATTTGGAAAGTAACTTGCTTGCAGTCACACTGTTAGTTGCTGACAGAGCAGGGATTTGAATCCAGGTCTCAGGGTTCCCAGCTGGGGTTCCTTTCCCAGCCATGCCCCTACCATGAGCTCCTGCTAATTTGGTGGGAATGAGCACATGGAGAAGGGCTCCTGCCTTCCCCAGCTAGCAGTCCAGTGGCAGATCAGGCCTCTCTTTTATTTACATTTGCATAGATAACTTCCAGATAAAGAAACTGAGGCTCAGAGAGAATGAATAACTTGCTTGGCATGCATAGTAGTCCAAAAATAAATAGCTCCCCAAAACATATTCAGGTCACAGTTCTTAGAACCTGTGAATGTTACCTTATAAGGGAGAAAAAAAGGGTCTCTGCAGATATGATTAAAGATTTTTAAAAGGGAAGATGCTCTTGAATTACCTGGAGAGGCTCTAAATGTAAGGCAAAGCCAAGAAAAATATGTCTGTATACTAACTTTTGCATATGTACATTTTTATAATTATTTCTTTTTTAAAAAGATTTTTAAAATTTATTTTTAGAGAGAGGGGAAGAGAGGGAGAAAGAGAGAAATTTCAAAGTGCGGTTGCCTCTCATACGCCCCCCAGTTGGGGAACTGGCCCACAACCCAGGCATTTGCCCTGGCTGGGAATCGAACTGGGGACCCTTTGGTTCGCAGGCCGGCGCTCAGTCCACTGAGTCACACCAGCCAGGGCACCATAATTATTTTTGTGTCTATCCATCTGTATGCATGTTAAGCTAAACATGAATTCATACTGTCTCCCACACTAATCTCTCAATATATGGCTAAGTCTGGCCTTTCCCTCTTGCTTTTCTTTAACCTGTGAGAAAATTGGCTCCCACCCCCCACTCACTTATTTGCACAATCTCAGTGCACAACAAGCACGGCAGTTCCCAAATTGTCGGCCTGGACCCCCGTGAGAAATTCAGCTTTACCAGCTATGGCGTAGTGTTTGTATACATTTTATTTTAACATTAGTCTTTTAGTTCCAAGTTCGGAATATTATTTTCCTAAGTTACTTTGATCAGTCCTTTCCCTGCAATGCGCTTTAATGAAGTTTTCTCATATGTTTTTAATACAGTTAAGAATCTTCATCACAGTCTGTACTCCATCCTGGGGTTCCCAAAACTCTTGGCTGATTTTTAAAATTTAATTTCTATACTTTAAGTTTTTGTGGGTTTTGACAAATGCGTGGTGTCATGTGTACACCGGCCAGTGCCATACAGGTTCACCCCCTACCCAAAAGAATTTCCTGTGCTTTCCCTAGTACAAGGCTCTCCCTCCCGAAATCCCTGACAACTGCTGATCTATTTTCTATTTCTATAATTTATTCTTTTCCAGAATGTCATATGAATAGAATCAAATAGGATGGAGCATTTTTACTCTGGCCAGAATTAAGATTTATCCATGTTGTTGCATGAATTAATCGCTCATTTCCTTTTATTTCTGAGTAGTATTTCGTTTTCTGGATGTACCATAGTTAGTGTGTCCTTTCACCTCCTGAAGGACACCTTAGTTGTTTCCAGTTTTTGGTGATTATGAATAAAGCTGCTTTAAATATTGATGTGCAGGCTTTTGTGTGGACTAGTTTTCAAATCGGTTGGCTAAATATGTAGGATCATGATGGTTGTGGTGTATAGTAAACCTATGTTTAACTTTATTAAAAAAACTGCCAACACATCTTCCAAAATGGCGTGCCGTTTGAATAAATTAGTGACGTGAAATTTCGCAATTTAAATCCAGCGTTTCTGCTCTTTTCCTTGGTTTCCCAAGCTGGTAGTCCGGAGGTCACACTCACAAGGCAAAGACTCAGGCTTTGCCATCAGATCCGAGTTCAGATCCTGGCTCCAAAAACATAAAACCCATTTAAAAACTGTGTGACTTTGGACAATTTACTTAATCTCTCCGAGTGTCATACTGGGAATGAACTCTTCATGCATTCATCACGTCACAGATTGGGTTGTCCAGGAAGTGGATTCTGAGTGGCATTTAGCCTGCAGGATGTTCATTAGAAAGAGAACTCGGGGTTAGCACCTTTACAAGAAAGGGAAGGCAGCAGAATTGGGCAGAGGAAGACGTCAAACTGAACCGTCTACCGGAGTTGTCCTGAAGTGAGCTGGAGTGACCGACCCTTTGTATTCCACCTGGACCAGTCATTGCATCAGTTGTCCTAGCAGAGGCAGCTCTCTGCAACTGGAACAAAGTGTCCTTCTTTGAAAGTGCGTTTGGGTGGCACATCCCAGTACCCACCACACAAGGCAGGGTGGAAAGAGCACTGGATGATTGCCGAAGACCAACCCTGCCTCGGCCACTTTCCAGCTGCGTGACTTCAGGCAAGTCCTCCCCTTCCCAGAGCCCCCTCAGCTTACCCCGATATAAGTGACAAAGATGACAGCCCCAACCAATCTGTGTCCAGCACTTTGCAGTTCACCAGGTAGTCTTGTGAACTTTAACTCACAATAACCTTACGATGCCAAGAGTTAGTCACCCCAGTGAGTTCCAGGGCAGAGCTGTCCCAGTGAGGGCTAAGGACCAGAGTTCATCCACACACTGCTTGTTACTGGCTTCTGACAAAGTAAGTATGGAATTTGAGGGTCACTACTGAGAAATGTTAGAGCAGCGATTTTCATCCTTTGTCATCTCATGGCATACCAAAAAATATATTTTTTTGCTGATCTGTCAAAAAATAGGTATAATTTTGATTCATTGACACCAGATGGCTATTGTTGTGTTGGCTTTTGTCTTTTTTTTTTTTTTAATTTGAAAATCTAAGGGAAAAGAGGTTAGTGCCCCTGACTAAATAGTCAGGTTTTGCATATTTTTAAAATTCTTGCGGCACACCAGTTAAAAATCGCTGCCTTAGCGCAGTGTGGCAGAGCGATTTCATGTCTGGTCAAAGTAATAATAAAAAATTTGGCTTCTGCTATGTCAGCCTTTTTCTTATTTCATTTTTCTAGCAATTTATATTGCATTTTACAAATGGATAGGTCCATGATGGCTTCAGAAAAAACCCCACAAGAATCTGGTCCTTCACCACAGACATTTTGAGAACCATTGATCTACGGCATCCCCAAACGCAGGCTTTGGACAATTTTTACATTTCCTTTTTTTTTTTTTTTTTTTTTAGGAGAGAGGCCCCTTTTGATTCTTAATCACTGACATTTTATTGATAGGGCCAGGGTTTGTCGCTATGTTTTTCTTTTAAAGGTCTCTTTAAAGGGCTGCTAGAAAGGGTCTGTCTGCTCATCTATTTCTGTTCGTTCTCCCACTGAACATGTAACTGGGTGTGCATGCCACCAGTTCAGCTGGTTAAAAAAGGAAACACTTAGTTTTCTGGCAGGCAGTGAGGGGGAAGATATAGAATCCAAGAAAAGCCCAGACCTGGTTGGTGATAGACACAAACTCCCACAGGTCTTTCAAGAACGATTTCCTGGCATTCCCGAAGGGGAGAGGTGAGAAGAACTAGATTTTATTAAATACTCGCTTAAGGACAAACCATTTACAGGTGAGGAAACTGAGACAGAACAAGGGGATGTGACTTGCATGGGGTTGCCCAGCCGGGCAGGTGGGAGAGGGGCAGCTGTGTGCCAGGCCTCTGCCGTTTCCAGCGCGCCATGCTGCCCTGCTTGAGGCAGAGCCGGGCAGGGTGGGAGCAGCATGTGACTGCCGTCTGGGCAGGCAGTCTTCATATTTCAGAAAGTCCTTTACTTTCTCTGACAAGTGGGCCTCATTTATTAAAAAGAGGCCACTGCGTGTGTCACCGAGATAATGCATCGAAAGCGCCCCACCTGCCGCTCAGCACGCAGGTTCTCAGTGAGTAGCTCAGGCTGCCGACTCTGCCTTTCCGTGGGATTATTAAGACAGATGCCCGGGTCAGCCCAAGGCATCCTCTGCCCTCCGGCCATGACTCACTCCAGGTCAAAGACTTCCCAGGGCTACTCCTTACTTTGAAGATAAATTCCTAGCTCCTTGCCTGGACATTTGGGTTTCATCAGCCAGTAGGCAAGACAAAGTCAGGGGGTCTGTCTGCCTTGCTCACCGCTCTCTCCCAATAAAAATTTGGTGAACGAAGGCCTAAACCCCTAGCCTCCTGCTCCCTAAACCTCACTCCTGCATCCCGAGCCATACCAGCAACAATCGCCAATGCGCACCCTGCGCTTTCTCTGCCCTCTGCCTTCGCTTGCCCAGCCGCTTCCCTCCTCCCACCTCTGCCTCCTTCTGAACCTTAGCAAAGCATAGCACCCCTGTGGGCGAGCCTGGGCATGTGCCATGTGGCTGATAGCAGCGCTGTCACCATAAAGCAGTGTCGGACACGCTGGGCCCCAGCAGGCCCTTTGTCCCCTGTGGGCGATGATGTCTGAGAGCTTCTATCCAGGTCAAAGGGCAGCCTGATTTGGCAAGGAGACCCCAGCTCTCCCCATCACTCGAGGCCCCTCAGGCAGGCTCTGGGGACCCGAGGATGGCATCAGTTAGAAGGTGCTAATTTAATAACTGAACCCTTATATGTGCAACTCTTGGCCTACTGTATTAACTGGGGAGGCCAACTGCTATAACAAATACTCCTAATCTCACGGACTTAACACAATAAAAGGACATTTTTTGCTCACACACAGTCCTGGGTGGATATTCGTATTTGGGTAGCTGTCTTGGCAGCCCTCCTCTGAGGTCAGTGCCGCTGATGTCTTCAGCATGGGGCCCCCAAGGTTGCTGTGAAAGAGGGAAAATCCACTTCCCCTGGCCCCTCAAGTTTCTCCCCATCCCCCATCTCTCATCCTGGTACCCTCAAGTCTAATGGTCCCTGTGGACTCCATCCCAGCCAGGTCAGGGGGTCACGACCATCATTTCCACCTCTGACCTTTGCTCAAATTGTTGCCCCACCTATTTGGGGACCTCCTACATGGCCAGCCCAGCTTCTGTCCTCCAAGCTGGCCCTCAGTGATCTCTCCTCCTGGTATTTTCACCCTTGTATGGAGTGTGAGCTGGACTTGGCGACTCACATCTAACTGATAGAATAGGCAGAATTGATGGTGTTTGTCACAGAGGCTAGATCATAAATGGCAGTATGGCCTCTCTTGACTTACTTGCTCTGGGAAAATCTCTATCGTTGGCAGCTCTGTGGAGAGGCCCACCTATCACGGGACAGAGGCCTCCTGCTAACAGCCACATGGGGGACTTTGGGAGTGGACCCTGCAGCCTGGCTCAAGTCTTCAGAGACTGCAGCCCCAGCCCACAGTGTGGCTGCAACCTCACAAGAAACCTGTACCAGGACCCTTCGGGTTCCTGACCTTCAGAAGATGTGGGACAATAAATGTTTGTTGTTTAAAGCAGATAGGGTTTGGGGTATTTGTTGTGCAGCCTTAACATCTAGAGGCAAGGTGGTCTTCTCCCCTCATCCCGGCCCCAGGCCCAGTGTGCCCGACCAGAGGACGCTCCCGTGCGAGCGCTCATCTATGCCGCCTAGTCACAGTCCCCGTGGTGCTGAGCTGCGGCGCGTCTTGTGCTGAGTGCTGCGATGGGGCTGAGGGCAGCAAGGATACGCTCTCTGTCCTCAGGGTTCCCAGGCCACGGGGAGACAGAAGAGTCCACTGACCCATTAATGACTGTGCCCTTTTCATGCCCTCAGGTAGCCTAAAACAGGGGCAACTGTGATTAGGGTGGGGTGGTGGGAGAGCAAGGCTGGAGGGTGGGGGGGGCGTGCCAAGGTTTGACAAAGGTGGTAACCTGTGGGGGTGAGTGAATTTTTAAAAAAATGAAATTGAATGGTTTATTATTAAACTTCCTTGTTTTCCTGCAAGGCTGCTTTCTTCACTGTATAAAAATAGCACCAGCAAAGTCAGCGTATCGCAAAATCAGGAGAGTATTTTTTGTCACCTGACACTGTAACAACCAACAAAAACTTTTCTCCACTGCCAGCTCTTTCCAATGGAAAGATCATTAAGTATTTTGACCCAAATCCAGAGATGAATGTAAGCAAGTTACAATAAGGTTGTAGAAGGCTTAACATAACAATGCCATCTTTGAATTACATAATTTTTATAACTATATTTTATGACAGATAATTTAAGGAATTATGAATATTATAACTGTAGCCTAGACTAAAAATCATACGGTATTGTGAAAAAGTTGCATATTATGTTTATCTGCGATCACTAGCAAGTTAAGGAATATTTTCTTCCAATAACACTGTTTTAATTTCTTTTTCCATTGGTATTACTAAAAGTTGCACTACTTAAGACGGCTATTCTAGATCAAGTTGTTTCATACTACTTTATTTAGGGGGTTCTGTTTTCACTCCTCAGTAGGTTTTCTGAATTACTCATACGCTTCTTCACTTACTAGTTCACTAGTTTTCAAGGGTTACTCAAGGTCATCTTTATCAGCCAACCATCCTCATAACAGGATTTGTTGACGAGTACCGGATTTTCTGCAAGAGCTTCATTAATTTCAGTTACTTCTCCTGACAGGGGGAATAGAGGTCACTAGCAGCCTTCACACTTTCCAAAACACCAAACTCATCTTGTTTGTCCAATTTTGCCCCAATTTCAGGAAGGTTACAATAAACAACAACTCCCAAAACCTCCTGTGCAAATTTGCTGATTCCCACCATTCCAATATCATTTTCTGTTGTTACCCACTCACGTTTCTCCATGAACTTTCGCAGCACTGAGGGCAGGTTGCGGCCGGTGTACGGGGCGTTGGGCATAGGGGCGGCGAGCAGGCTGCAGGCTGTCACCGGCCCTCTCCACTCTTGCTCTCAAGGGCATGTTCACAGGGGTGCGGGTGGGGAGTTCGTGGCCCAACTCCTTGGCTACGCAGCCGGCCTGGGGGTAAGTGATGTTGACCAGGTGGAGGAGAAAGTGTGTTCTGGGGAAAAGGACTAGTGTGCCCCTGCACACAGCAGGTCTGAGAACAGAGCACGTTCAGTGAGCAGTGACAGGCTCAGGGGGTGATGAGGCACAGAGGCGAAGGTCTAGGAGGTGAAGCTGGTAAGGTTAGGGTGAGGGCGACGATGAGAAGGGCCTAGAATACCAGGCTGAGGAGGACTTTAGACCTCTCTGGAGGCACTGTAGGCCAATTTAGGGGGTTGGGTTTTGCTGGGGAGAGGACACAGAAGCGGTGTGTGGGTAGGCTGGAGGAGAGCACTGGAGGCAGCAGCATCAGTGCGCAGGGTTTACCTAGTGACCCCCCAGGGTGCTGAGATTGCGACAGAGGGAGGAGCGGTCAGGGAAACCCCCAGCTCAGCTGGAGGCATTAAGGAAGGAAGGCTTCCCTGAATAGATAAAACGGTGTTGAAGGATGGGTAGGAATTACCCAGACAAAAGCGGAGGTGGAATGGAGGAGAAGGCATTCCAGGCAGAGCCCAGAGGTGAGAGAGAGAGAGCATGACTGATACAGGGAGGTGCACTACGTTCGGTCTGACCAGAGGGAGCATACGCTGAGGGAAGAGGAGAGAAGAGGAAGGGGAGGGCGGAGCTGGATGGTGGAGAGTGGTGAAGCGCAGGCTGCGGGGCTTGGGCTTTGAGGGGGACATCTTCTGTCTTCTGCTGACCCCTACAGGTCCGCTCACCACTGGTGTCCACTCTGCTCCTTCCTGGGAGCCCTACCTGCATGAACCGCTGCCACAGGCCTTCAGGCCCTCAGGCCCTTAGCTTCCATTTGGGTTCAGGCAACAGGGAGTCTTGGCAGGAGGCAGAGGGAGGAGAGTGAGGTGGGAACGCTTACCCAGCTCCTTTCCTGCAATAATGACCCCTGCCCATGACTTCCCTGATTCAGGTGACTGCGGCCATCACTTGTCCTCCAGGCCTCGGGGCGGTAGCAGCACTCTGCCGAGCCCTGGCTTGGTGCACCGTCCTGTGTGCTTCCCCGTACCCTGGATGCACCCCGGAAAATTGTCCTTTTATTCGACCCTCTTCAAATTATCCTCATTTCAGCCCTGGCTGGGTGGCTCAGTTGGTTGGAGTGTCGTCCCAAATACCAAAAGGTTGCGGGTTCAATTCCCAGTCAGGACACATATCTAGGTTCTGGGTTTGATCCCCGGTCTGGCCGCATATGGGAGTTAACTGATGGATGTTTCTCAATGTTTCTCTCTCTCTCTCTTCCTTTCTCTCTAAAACCAATAAAAACATATCCCCAGGTGAGGATTTTTTAAAAATTACCCTCATTTTAGTATGCCATCTGGTCCTTGCTGGGATCCAGGCTGGTATTGTACAAACCTTAGGAGCCATGGAGGGCCACTGAAGGGTTCTGAGTCAGGGCGCTGCGGTCAGATTTGCGTTTCAGACAGTTCACTGTGGCTGTGCGCGAAGGGGATGGGTTCAATACAGGCGGCGATGTGGAGGCTGAGCAGGGGACCCTCTGGCTCAACTCTGGCTTTTGTCATGGTTACACAAAATCCCTGGGAGTGTGGGGAGGGGCAGTTCTGATGCAGGTTTTCATTTATAACTTTTCAGTAGATTGTTTGCAAGGATGACCACAAGAATCCCCCCTGTATCCCCAGCCGTTTCTACTGTAACGTTGCTACTTCCCCATGAAGATGTGGAGTCTATTCCTCTCCCTGTGAATCTGGGCAGTGCTGTGACTTGTTTTGACTGACAGAATTCAGTGAAAGTGACACTCTGCAAGTTGGACAGCCTGGGGCTTAAAAGACCTTGCAACCTTGCTTTCATTCTTTCAAAACCCAGCCACCACTGAGTGCTAAAAGATGGGTCAGCATTGAGAGGGGCGCAGTGCCTGGCTGCACGGAGATGCACAAAAGCCCCTGCAAGACCCAGAAGAACCACAGCCAACCCACAGGCTTGTGAGAAACAGTAAGTCCTTGCCATATTCAGCCATTACTCTTCGGAATGGTTCACCACAGAGCCACAGATTACTACAACGGGCAGGTACTTCTCTCCTTCATAAGTCTTATCCTTCTCTCAGGGCCCCGCCCACCTACCACTTCCCCCAAGTCTTCCCCTGGCTGGAGATCAGCACTCCCTCCTCTGCGCCTCACTGCTCTTACTCCCGCTTCCCTTGTGGCCTGCATAGCACACTGACTTATAGAAAAACAGGCACCTCCATGAGACACTGATAGACTCATTACCTGGTTCCTGACTTACACTTACTCCGTGTCATTCCAGACAGGATGTGGAGTGGCTTATAATCTCAAAATAGTATCTTATGCTCACACACTGGAGGTGGATATTGTAATCCTTATTTTTCACAAGACAAAACTGAGGCCCGGAGGTAATGTGATTGTCCCAGACTTACTTGAAAGGGGTGGGCCAGGATTTGAACCCAAATTACGCTTCTCAAAATGCACCCAGGTTGTAGTTGTTGGTATGATCTGCTCCTGGAGGGAAAGGATCGTGTTTCCCAGATGGAGGATGAGGGGGTTCATAAGTACTGGTCTCACCCAGCCATCGTGTCCCTTTACACCTGTTCTAAACCCAGGAACACAGAGTTCTTTCCGTCAGGATGCTCGTCCCCATCTCACCCACCTGCAGACACATACAAGTATCCATCCCTCACGCTTTGCCTTCATTCTCTGTCCTGGTCTGCCCTGTGTCTTAACATACCTTTCTCTTTCCCAACAGAACAGGGCCAGGAAGTAAGCTTGGGGTTGACAAATCAGGAAGGAAGGGTCAATATGACATTCTCCGGCCCATCTTTTGGGGCGATGAGACAGGGCCACAGGGTCAGGCTGGGGGGTTAAAACTCTCATAGCTGTTGGTGGGAAAGACGAGAAGAAGGCTAAAATAGAATCCTTTCATTTATTAAAGCTGATGGAGCCCCCTTTTGTGATGAGGGAAGGGGCTGAAGTTACAAGGGATGAGTAAGAGGCACCTCACGGAGCGCTCAGCTTGTGTGATGTCAGACCTGAGACTCAGAGGTCATCTTAGCCAGTCAGGGAAACTGAGGCTCAGAGGGAGGGTGGAAAGCCCACAGACATACAGTCAGGGACAGGGGTTCAGTTCTTACCCAGCTCAGGGAGGAAGGAACCGGGACATCCAGCGCGCCGGATGCGGAACTAGTAGAGGGGACTGGAGCTGGTGGCTTCTTTTGTGCTGTCACTCCAGGTAGGGGAAGAAAAACCTGGTAATCAGGTGCTCTCTCTTTTCTCTGCCCATTGAGTGACATAACAACAGAGGACAGAGACCTTGGAAGTCATTCTCATACAGCCTTCTCCCCCGTTTCACAGATGAGTAGAACAAGGAGATGGGGACTCGCAGAGGTTTCTCAGCAGGAGGGCAAGTCACCAGTGCCAGAGTTCAGCCGCCCCTCCCACGTTGCCAGCTGTGACTTAGGGTTGCGTTTGCTGGAGTCTTGGTAGACTCTGGAGAGATGTTCAACAGACGCTTCCAGGAGGCCTTCTCAGGTCACAGCACCTCCCACTGGGCTCCCTAATGCCAGCTCTGCCCTTCGGGGCGGCCCCCTCTCTGGGGAGGCGCTCAGCAGAACTCCAGGTGCTGGTCCGCGGGGATATTGTACTTGAGCTTGTGGGCTTCGAAGAGTTTGCACAGCTCTTCGATGTAGTGCTGGTGTAGCTTGTCCACCTGCTCCTGAGAGGGTTGCAGTACCTGTTGCACCTCGATGGGCTTCCCCACTGCAAAACACAAAGGTGGGCAGTGGCCCAGGGTAGCAGCCCTTGGGGCAGGTGCCCACTCCAGTGGTCATGCCCCAGGTGAGGCAATGAGGCTTAGAGAGGTTAAGTAACTTGTTTGGGGCCAAATGGCCAGGAAGAGTCAGGGCCAGGTTTTAAACCCTGGCGATGTGCTCTCAACCTCCAGGCCGTGTGGTTCTAGGAGTCTAACATGCCGTGCTTAGGAGTGACCGTATTCCTAGAATGAGGCGGACCTGTAGCCCAGGCGGCTCTTCCTCCCTCGCCTCCCTCCATGCTGGCGGGCAGTACGCCCTTCACTCTAGGGAGGAGTCAGAAAGACCCCAACTAATCTCCCTCTGGTCCTGCCTGGCTAAGAAGGCAGCTCCGCTAACTTCTCCCCTCGGTAATAGCCTTTGGAGGCAGCAGCTGATTAATGTTTATGAAAATATTGAAAAATTATGAAATACAACACAGGGAAAGTCATGGTACAGGGGGTTCACCAGGTCTGTGCTCAACTAATAAATAAATGGGTGGATGGAGATGAATGGACCTCTCTCTACAGGCTTTGTCGGAGGAACCTAGTTGGAATCCAAGAAGAAAGCAAATGAGGTGTCCAAATAGCTGGTGTTATTTGGAAAACATGGTGTTAAGTCCATGCACTAAAGCTCATACCCATTATTTACAGGAAAATCCCCCGGCTCTGACCGAGGCCTGTGGATTGCTACTTTACACCCAATTCTAACAGACTCGGGATGCTCTTCCCTTGTACCCACCTTTTCCAATAAGCCTTATTAATCCTCTGGGAGAGAATTAAACCTTCTTTCTGTGGCATAATAAAAAGTCAAACAGGTCCTAATTCAAACCTCAACTTTGTTACCAAAGGCAGTGTGATTTTGGGGAAGTTACTTCACTGAGCCCGCTTCCCATCAATGAAATCGGGCTAATAGTCTCTACCCGGAAGCTTGTTGGGATAAACAGAGCCACTGTGTGTAAGGAAGCCTGTGCAGTGCCTGGCACACAGTAGGTGCTCAGTAATCAGCAGTGACCATTGTTCTTTGTGCCTTTGTTATAGTTCTCATCCCAGACCGCCTCATATCGGGGCTATGTGTGTCCACTTCCCAGTCTAGAATGTGAGCTCCATGAGGGCAAGGATGTGTCTGGTCCATCCCCAGGTCTCCTTACAGCTCACAGGCTGGGCCCCTTTTCCTATAACCTGCCCCCTCCCAGCCTGGGCCTTGGCTCACCCACAGTGGTGATGGGCCGGCGGTAGGGCAGAAAGCCGAAGCTATACTGGAAGACTCCACGGCCATGGAAGAGCGGGAGGGAAATACCCATGATCTTCTGCAGCCGGTTCTGGACCCAGCGCAACCAGGAGCCAGGCGAGTTCTCAATTTGGTCAAATAAGTCATTCTCCCCAAAGGAGAAGACTGGCACGAGAGCTGCCCTGGAGGGAAACAGGGGAGAGAAGGCATTTTGGAGGCTCCGAAGAAGGCCCCAGCTGGTCACCTTGCTTCCCGCAAGGACCCAGGGATCAGGAATTGGAGCAGAGGACAGAGCCCTGGGCTGAGAGTCACAGATTGTCCCCCGGACCTGTCGGAGCCTTGCTTTTTGAGCTTGGGCAGGTTCTGGCCCCTCTCAGAGCCATGACCTCCCAGTCACACCGTGACAGATAGAGTCGAATGCTTCAGAGCCCTCCCAGATAGAAAACGTCTGCCAGCTTCGTAGAAAAATCTCTCCTACCCCAGCTAGTTCGGATTCTTCACAGACGCTTCAGGGTAAGAGAACAGCCCTGCGTTATACCCCAAACTCCATTCTCCCAGGTCCCAGAGGTCTCCAACCTAGTGCTGGCTTTGGGCAACATGTCCCTTCCCACCTAGGCCCTTTGGTCACAAAGTCTTCCTTCTGGAAGCTTTTCTGGGTATTTGGGCATGAGACAGTGCAGATCTCTCCAAAATATCATCTGCATTGTGAATGGGCTGAGAGATCTCCCTGACAAAATAGAAACTCCATTAGTCTCTGCTATCTTCCCTCCGAAATAAAATCCTTGCCACTCTTCAGCTGAACCGAGGGCCCTCCCCCCAGGTACCCGTGCATTAGGGCCAGCCTGATGAAGCCCTTGCGGTTCCGCAGCAACAGCTTGTAGGTGCCGGGCCTGGCGTTCAGCGCCTCCTGGGCGCCCCCAATAATGATGCCCAGCAGATTGCCTCTGTGCTTCTTGCTCAGAATGTGAGCAGCGCTCTCCTTGTCTGATGTGACCAGCCCTGGGGGGAGAGAGGACAGCAGTCAGGTATGAGGCGAGGGGGCAGAAACTTTGGGGGTGGACGCGGCCCAAGAAAGAGATCATCAAGAGTGCCTCCAGAGGCCTGGTCCCCTGTCCCACCCACTCCAGCTGGGAGTTCCCGGAGGACTAGGGCTGAATCTTCTCCCTCATTTCTAACCCCCTCGCCAAACTCACTGCTCTGCTCAGTGCTGTGGGAAGTGCTTCCTTGGGTCTACCCTCCTTCTTCCATGGCATATGCTCTCAGAAGATGTACAGAACTATTGGTAGCTCTTCCTAAGGTTCTCTCCTCCCATGCCTGTGGCCTCATTTACCTAGGCTACCCGGGTGGGGAAGACTCACCCCCTGACATGATGTAATCCCTGAAGACGGGGGCCCGGAACCACAGATTCAGCATCATCAGGTGGGGGCGGATGCCGGGGAAGAGCTTAGAGAAGCCCGTGCTCTCAGTGCACAGGTTGAGAAAGGGTCCGGTGGCCAGGATCCCATGGGGGTGGATGGCGGCAAGGTAGTTCCGGGAGGGGTCCAGCTCCGCAGTCTTGACCAGCTGCAGGGACAGTAACCCAGTGAGCCAGAGCTGGGCCGGCACCCTCACTCCGACACTGACACGCTCCAGTGTAATCTTGGGCAATTGCTCCCGGCCTCTGAGCCTCAGGTTGTCACAAAGATTGAGACATGGTATGTGAATGCGCTTGGCATATATCACCAGTGCTGGCTGTGTCTCAGGCTCACAGCTTGCTTTGAACAAATTGCTTCCCTCTCAGGCTTTTCATTTGCAAAATGGGGGCATTCGGCTCTGTCCCACCTACCTTCCAGGACGGCTGAGAAGCACAGGTGCGAGGGTAGCCTGGAATTACCAAGACTGCTACATGACAGGGTAGAATTTGAAGGCACCAAATGGCTGGCCACACGGGGGCGCCACTATGCTGGCGAGCCCCATTTTATAAGACTCAATAGAAGGAAAATTGGCACTTAAGACCAGAAAGTGAGCATTTGCAAGATATATAGCAGAGGATTCTTCTTAGGTTGCAGACCGGGAGGCCAGCTCTAGTCTTGTTTACCCCCCTTGTTTCCTCCGTGGCTCTCTGCTCCCCTTACGCCAGACCTTCACTGCCCCTTGTCCACGCTATCCCCGGACACGGGCAGCTCTGCTGGCACAGAAACTTGACTGCATCTGGTCAGGCCTGCAGCATGGAGGATGTTGCAGGGACCCCCTGACATTGTAGACTGAGTGGGAGGGGAGAGCCGTTTGTCATTAGCAATTTCCAGGTGAAGTGGGGTGAGTGGCAGGGGCAGGAACTGAATTAACAAATGTTGCTCCTATCGGTTACTGAACACGTTGCCATGTGGCTGGGTCTGCAAGGATTTCTGCTGTGGGCAGTGCCTGCGTGTGTGTGTGTGTGTGTGTGGTGGGGAACTAATCCTTTCCTCGCCCTGCTGGGAACTGCAGGGCCCACCCTTTACAGGTCCCTGCCCTTTGGGAGACACAGTCATCAGAGCTTTAAGGCCCCGAGGCCCCAAGCGGGTGAGTCCTTGAGGATTCTCGTTGCTGTCTTTGAGGCCCCAGAAACCAGGCCGTCCACGCTCAGAGCAGCCTGGAGGGATCTGTGGGACAGCAATGGGGGTCCGAGCCTCTCTGCCCCAGCCAGCTTCTCCCGTCCTTGACCGGGACTTGGTCTCTGCATACACTCCAAACCCCACCCCAGGTCCTTTGGTTAACCATTGACCCTTTGCAAAAAGGCTGCAGAGATTGTTTTCTTCCAGACAAGGACAAAACTCTCCCACTCATGCAGTGGGGATTTATTGGATATCAAAGTAAACGCATATAACCAGAGATTCGTCACCTCCTCCTTGGCAAGTGTGCTTCCTCGGGAATCCATCTGGTGCTGTTTCTTTAAACACACACCTGGCTTCCTGCACTAAAGCACTTGCTTATAAATATTCTTTCTCAGTGCTCGCTTCGGCAGCACATATACTAAAATTGGAACGATACAGAGAAGGTTATCATGGCCCCTGCGCAAGGATGACATGCAAATTCGTGAAGCGGTCCATATTTTTTTAAAAAGAAAAAATAAATACATATTCTTTCTCAGCTAGAGGGAAGGTAATTTTGTACAACTTCCCTAAAGGTGATTCGGCCATATCTATCACAACCCCAAAATGTAACCGTCCTTTCAACCCAGCAACTCCTCGCTGAGAAATTTGGCTACAGAATTTCTCAAACCTGCGCAAATGGCATCTGAACAAGATTATTAACGTAAGCATCTTCTTCTTCTTCTTTTTTTTTGGTAATAACAAAAACTTGGCCTCCACCCAAATGTCCATCAACAGGGCCTATTTAGACAAGTCATGAAACATTTATACGATGGGCCACTGTGCAGCCATAGCGAAGTATGACAAAGCTCTTCCTGCCTGAGAGGGGAAGGTTTCCACAGTCGCCTGTCAGGCGAAACAGCGAGAGGCAGGACGACGCATGCGGACTGTCACCAACAGGTGCTTGTATGTGGCTGCGCCAAACACTGGCTGTCATAGTTGCCTCTGGGTAAAGAACTGAGGAGGTAGGATGTGAGACAGGATGGGTCTTTTCACTACATACCCTTCAGTCCCTTTCAAATTTTGAACAACAATGTATTACCTATTTTCAATGAACAATAAATGAATAATGAATAAAATAAATGAACAAATGAAGGAAGGGCTATCCCCTTATTAAACAAGCCTTTTGTGTATAGAGAGCCATCCTGGTAAGCAGGAGGGCCTTGCCTAGGCAAGTGTGCCAGTATTTGCTCGTGTACCTATGCGAGCGTATCCAAGCGTGAACCGATGGGGCCATCGCTCTGCCACTGAGGTCTGGTCTGCGTCTCTCCTGCCGACTTCCTGGGCTAACCTCTTCTATCTGCCCCCCGTGCCCAAGTGATATCCCACCCTCACAGTGAGGATCTTGAGATTAGAGCGCACCCACTCTGAGGCATCACCGTGTCCTCAGTGCAGGCCTGAAACAGAGGAGATGCTCCCTGAGAGATTGAAATGCAGGAAGGAAAGAATGAGTCCATGAACAAAAAAGGCTGATGCACCCAACACCTGCCCCTGATCCTGTTCCGACGTGTCACCTGGGTTCCACGGAGCTGGGAGTCATGAGACCCAGCTGCTGTCCCTGGCCCATCACATGACCTTTGCCCAGCCCTCGCTCTCCCCACGCCTCAGTTTCCTCTCTGTGCCACGAGGACAGCGCTTTCTGGCAAGGTTGTTACTGGGCTCAGGCGTGGGAAACACTGAGGAGCGAGGTTTGTAAAGCGCTGTGTTCTCTGTCTTGCTCCCTCAGTTCTCTTAGGGGCAGGGGTGAGACTAAGCCAAGGTGGGTGGCTGGGGAAAATCCCTTGGGTGCATCTCCTCACAGGCTGGCTTAGCGCTAGGCAGTTGGCAGCCGGGGAAGGGGATGGCCAGGCCGCTGGGCTCTGGGGATTGCTTTTTTATTTATATAGTTCACCTCCCATCAAATTGACCTTTTAAAGTGTGTCATTCGGTGATTTTAATATATTTAAAAGGTATGCAACCATTGCCCCTATCTGAATCTAGAGCATTTTCAAGACATCAGGAGGGAACCCATAGCAGTCCCCCGCACCAGCAAGCACTAACCTATTGTTTGTCTCTATGGATTTGCCTCTTCTGAACGTTTTATATAAATGGAATTATACATTAGGAGGCCTTTTGTGTCTGTCTTCTTTTACTTTGCAGAATGCTTTCAAGGTTCATTGATGTCGAAGCCTGTATCAGTACTTCGTTCCTTCTTATGACTGAATACTATTCCTCATTCTCTTTGTCCATTTCATGGCCTTTGGCCATTACAGATAATGTGACCATGAACACTGTGTACAAGTCTTCGTGCAAATGTGTTTTCAGTTCTCCCATGGCTATTCCTACTTTGAGTCCCAAGACCTTTGCCTAGTAGACCCTGCACAGGCTCCCCAGCTGAGGACAACTGGACCTTGGATGGGAGGAAGGAGAGTGAGAGGCTGTGGCCCTACCATGCCTGCTTGCTCCCATCAGTTGACAAATGTCCTTGTGCCCTCTCACACCCAAACGGGGCGACCCAAATACTTCAATAGCCCACTGTCCGTATGGCTCCTTTATGGGACACAAAGCACCCACACAACCAGAGTGTTTAACCATGGCCCTCAGGAGGCGCGCTGCAGTGTGAGAGCCCTCAGGAAACAGTGCAGCAAACTGAGATGCTGTGGGGTAAATGACCTGCCCGCAGCCACTCGGATAAGCCTGGGTCCCGCCGTCTCCTGCAGGGAGCACCGGAGAGAGCCGGGAGGACTTTGCTGCAGACCCAGGGAGCTGGCCTGAGAGCCAGCACTTTGTGGGGGCCTTCTCCTTTTTGCACACACTTGGACGGGCCAGGGCACTGAGGTGTCTTCTCCAGGATGCCGTTCCTGCATCAACAACCCAACCCTGAAGAACCTGTTCCCGGCCTATTAATGGACCCCAATAACTCAACAGGGTAAAAACACAGGGCAAACAGGGTTTGATGCAGAAGCTCTATCTCTGGCTTTGGGCATCTGATTTGTGACAAATTTCACAGGGGATTCCTACGTATGTGAATCACCACTCTAAACCCAAGGAGTCCCCTTCCGGGTTCAGGCAATTCGCTGTGTGTTTCTGTGTGTGTGGGGGTGGGGGTGACAGTGGGGGGCAGTGGGTAGTGGCATCCTTCCCTATCTCCTCCTATCATGGCCAGATGGAAGGGAAGGCTTGGGTATTGTCCCTGCCCCTGGCAGTGGCTCAGTGTGGTCCAGGCCAGGCTTCGGCCTCCCCAGACCTCTCCGTTGATAAGTTCTCAGCCCTACCCTCCTAACCCCTCCACAGCCATGCACTCAGTTAACACTCACTGATAACTGCAAACCTATTTCCTCAATTCTGAGATACACCTTTTTTCACATCTTAACATTTTGCTATAAAGGTGCATCTGACAATTCTAGTTAGAAGTTACTTTTCTTAGTGGTACTTAAAATAGTGATACATTTTACCACTGAGGATGTCTTAGAGTTGGAGAACTACAGTGTGTGCCCGGCGCTGAGAGCTGGGAAGAGTGCCCAATGTGGGGAATTCTCAGCACCTACTGTGTGCCAGGTACCTACTACACCACTGTGCTTCTCCTCTGTTAGCACTGTGAGGGAAATATTGGCACCAATGCCCCCATTTTACAGATGAGGAAACTGAGACACAAGGTTAATTACTTTGCTCTAGTCACCTCGCTAATAAAATGGCAGAGGCAGGACTTCAACACAGGCAGAGGGGCTCTGTGTGTGTGACCAGCGGGCCCTGCCGCCTTGTCGGAGTCCCCAGGTGAAATGTAGTGGGGGTCGACAGGGCGAAGGAGCGCACCGCCCGTCAGGTATCAGTGCAAGGGACACAGCTCATGGCTGGAGAACTGGGGTGGCCAAGGGGGAAGGAGAGGCAGGTGGGGAGTGAGCAGGGCCCCAGAGTGCAGGAGTCCGCAGACTATGGCAAAAACAGATTTCATTCTAGGCGTGATGGGAGGCACTGCTAGGTTTTTTGTTCGTTTGTTTTTAAATATTTTATGAGGATTGTTCTGGCTGCTGAGTGGAGCATGGAGTATGGGGACCCCTGGCAGAAGTGGAGTCCAGATAAAGAGATAACTGTGGTCAAGACTTAGTTGGAAAGAGAGAAGGGTCAGATCTAGAGGAGTCTGGGAGACACAGCCCAGGCTG